>MVGT01004501.1:117900-127927 GCA_002174775.1 Macleaya cordata
TAGCTAATAGAAATAGGAAGAACGAAAACTTATTGTCTACAATCCTGAAATTCGGTGTCCAAATACAACAATTCCTATCCCTATTTGTATCTCATGGAAAATCATTTACATTTTCTTACAGCTCATTTGAAGTGGATATTATACTGTTAACACTATTCACCCAAACATGAAAATTGAATGATAATATGATTTAGGCTAAATTAAACTAAGCTATAATCCCATACGAAATAAATAAATAAAATAAAAAAACCCATTTCAAAATTAAACTGATTTTGAAAACCCACCAATTTAATTTCCAAATTCTGGACGGAGCAAACATATAGGAAATCATGGAGGTGACAATATTCAGCAAATAACTCCCCACCATAGGAATTGCTCAAAATTTGAAGTTAGATTTTTCACTCTCTGTCTCTCTCTCTAGAAGAAGGAAATAAAAAACAACGAAACAGGGAGACCAAGGAAAGAAAGATTACTTGCAGAGAAGCGAAGAGAGGGAAAAGATGAAATTTTTGGAGAAGCACCGAAGATTTGAAAATGCCGAATTAGGGATGCATCAATTAAGCAGTTGCTCCGGTTCAAAGATACAAGTCGAATATCCATCCACTACCTTCCATCAAATCAAACCATATTTTTGAATGTAGAGAGAGAGAGAGAGAGATTAAAAAAGAGTAAGAAATATGATGAGAGTATAACAGAAACAAAAAATGGTTTCGTACTGCTTCGAAGTTCCTGGGGGTTCTCTGTATACCGGTCAAAATCCTCTTCTTCTCTCTCTCCTTTCTCTCTCTTCATTTTATTGGAAAAGAATCCAGGGTTTAGCAAACCACGTGCATTCCACATGCCTACTAACATTCCTGTACAGGTCAACTCGGATTAAGTTAACAAATCGGTCCCAAATTGATGCATGCGGAGAAGTAGACCTGGCAAATTTACCGGTGACACGCAAACCCTACTATAACCCGATCCGCTAAATATACCCTAATTTAGCCAGCTAGTAAACAAGTTACATGTTAGATATTTTCAATAAATAAATTATTTTCAGGTTATGTTATTCGAACCGGGTCGAGGGGGCGGAGCCCCCTCGCGGGGTTCATTGATTGTTGGAGACAACCGTTGGTGACAATCATTGGCAGTCCAACAGTCACGACCAACAAACACTACTGAAACTATAAATATGACCATCAACTAGTTCCTAACACATAACAAAATCCGTATCTTCTTCATCTCGTTTTTAGGCATCATCAGTCTTACTTTCATAGTGTATTCTTTGGTTTGGTCAAGTCGTCACATCTTGAATCAAACGACCTCCATTTATCCTGAGAGAGATTTTTATTTTCACCCCAGAGTGACATCGCAGTTTCTACCGGAAGGGAAGAAACATCTCTTAAAAGATAGCGTTTATACGTGCCTTGGAGTATTCCAGTTTCCAGTTATTAGTTTTTAGTTTCTGGTATTTTTCAACAGTTACGGTTAGAATTGAGCATTCCTGGCCCGTTACTTAAGAATCTTGTTAAGGTTAAGGTCGACCATAACTCATTTCTTTATTTTATATAGAAAAATGGCAAATTAGTCAAAGTAAGGTTGACCAATCTTAACATGTCAACTCGCCAACCCACCTAGGGTTGTCCGTAACCTTAACTGTAACAACCCAAAATAATTGAGTTGACCGGTCAATGTCAAGTCGAGTCAAATTGAGTCTAGTCCAATGCCTTGACCGTGAAACCAATTAATTATTAAAATAATTAAGCTTAGTGTTTAGATAATTAAACTTGGGATTAAATAATGAGATTTTTATCGGAAGGTTATTTGGAGAATCTAACCATACGAATGGATAGATGTCGAGAAGTTATTTTTCGACTACTCGCGCGAAAATCGGACACCGTATGAGGCCGATTCGAGACCCGGAACGTGATTTTTGACCAAGATCAAAGGTTAGACGAGATTTTGAATAGATGTGCTTTATTTTAAAGGTGCATACACATACTGTATATATATTTGTTTGTATTAAAATCTAGGGTTATTTAGTATTAGGGTCCCAGAAATAATTGGATATTAGGCTTAGGGTCCTGGATATGTCCAACTTTGAGTCTGGGTCCTGAGATGAAGGTTGACCCAATTGACCATCCAAAAAGTGTTGAATAATTAATTAAATTAATAAATTTAATGAATTAAGTGNCATTGTAGTCATCTTCTCCAACTAGCTAGGGCTTCAAGATCTTGAGAGAGATTGAGCTATCTTCTTCTTGAGAGTTGATTTTGTTCTACTCTCATAGGGCTTTTCATTTTAGCTAGATATTGCATATCATTCTAGCATGAGAGCTAAAGAGTGTTGAAGAAACACCCAAATCTTCAAACACCACTACAGTCACCGGTGGAGTTCCATTTACAGTTTCTACCTTTAGCTTTGAACAAAGACACGAACTTTGAACAGCCTTTGAACTTCTGGATTTTGGTCATTTATTTTATTTTATTTTTTGTTTAGCAAGGTTCTTCAACGTCCTTTAGAGTTTGTACTTTTTTAGTTTTGAAAGGTGAAAGGTCTTTTATTGACTCTTTGTATTCTTCCTTATTTATTATTTCTCGCCGTTTTGGTAAGCAGAAAGGAGACAAATTACAAAAAATCCGAACTTTTGAGTAGATGGTTCGGATTCGTGAATAGTTCGCGAATAATTCGGAGACTGTTATTGAGCCGCGAATTTTTCCGACTCATCGAAGAATTCGTCTGAACGGATCGGTACGTTATTAGTTCGCTAATTGTTCACGAATTTACTAACTATGGTGGTGGTGGACATAAACACTGCAACAAATGGTAGATATGTTAAATGTGTCAGAAATTATCCAGTTTTGGTATTGCTGGTAACGTCAACAGTTCGTTGTCGATAGGATACGGCACAACCAACCACATTAACATTATATCATCACATTCCACTCAATTTTTTTATTTATTTAACACGCATAGTTCAACTTTCTACTCTCTCATTATTTATATGAGACTAATTTTTTAATTACCCCTTGACTCTTTTCCTACAACCAAAAATAATCCCATGTCCATCTCATTTCACACTCCAAATAAAAAATTTCTAACAAAAAAAATTGTATAGATACTATTTTTAGAGGTTAAAATCAATTTGGTATGTTTTATAAAAAAGGGTGTATTGAATCAGAAGTTTTAAAGATTTTGATGGATTCCTTTAGTTATAGTCTTTTGGATCTTATAAGAATCTAGCGGATTTATAATGTTTTTTGAAAAAAAATCCAAAATTTTTTATAGATTCATTTTTGGAGTATGGTGGAATAGATTCGTTGTTTTTGTTACTGAACTAGCCAAATCACTGTAAAATTAGAGAAATTTTTGTAAAATCATAAATTTTTTAAAATCACATCCATAAAATAAATTCACTGATCAAAAGAATTTTGTGCTAGGAATCAGATCCACAAAGAAAATTAAGAGAAAATATAAAGAGTTAATGATAACAATAATATTTCAGCCCTAATTTTTTATGAAAAAATAAAATTTGCACCCTAATTTTTCTCTAGAAGAAGAAGAAGGATGAATGAATGAATGAATTGTGATGATTTTGTAGAGAAAGAGAGAGCAAGAGAGAGATCACATTATTTTTTGGTAGGGGATTAGTGTAGCGTACATCCATCTAGTTCGAGAGGTTAGAGCAAAAAGAGATAGAGAGTAGAGACTGATCAAAAAAGGAAAAATGATAGAGAGAGAGTTGGAATGTTAAAGATGATGATGAAGGGGATTTCATCAATGGCGTCTTTGTCAAGTCCCTTTAACGTTCTGATTTGAGTTTTGAGAATATTACACGTTTAGGGTTTAGTATTGAAAGTGAGTGTTTTATAGTTCTATTTTGCAGTTTTATCCTTAGCTTTTCTAATAAATTACACAAACATATATATAGATTGGTTGGATCGGATGCTTAATGGTTTCGATCAAGTCAATCCACTAGCCGATCCACCCACATTGGTTTTCAAAACATCCCAACCGATCCTAATCCAATCTCCAATTGGATTGGTTTCGATCCAAATAAACATTGGTTGGATTGGTTCGGTTTGATTGGATTGGTTAGAAAATGCACAGCCCTACTGAAAACTCCTTCTATGACGACTTTATATATTATACTATTGGTGTTAGAGCCTCTCCAATGCAAACATAGTCTGCTTAAAAGTGGTGTGCCACGTAGGAAGCACATCCAATTTATTCTTAGAGCATCTCCAATGCAAACATGGTCTGCTTAAAAGTGGTGTGCCACGTAGGAAGCACATCCAATTTATTCTTAAACCCGTCTCCAATGCAAATGTACTCATTTAATGTGAAGATGATGTGGCAGGTAGTTGGGAAGACATCCTCTAGTCCATCCNTACTCAGAAACAACCTCTTCCCCAATCAAAGGTCGTCGATCCACTTGATATGTTGTTTTCATCATCCTCTGGCTCAGCTCCTGTAGCGCCTGGGGGATCTAACAATCAAAACCAACCATTTTCAAAGGTGGAGGAATGGGGTACTTTGGGTCCAGAATTTGACGAAGATGATGCTGGAGTTGGGGTGTACAAGAAGTCAGTTGCTGACTGGTCTAAGGTATTGTCATTGTTCTCAGTCGTTGGATTATCATCCTTTACCAGCGAAATACACGTGGTTCGCACGTGTGAAGGAGCTTAACGGATAAAAAATGGTCGTTGGGCAAGACTAACTATTAATTACATTCATAAGGGTAAAATGTCTTTTTAACGAAGGATTTTAACTTCTGTTATACTTTTTGAACAGTCAACTGGGTCAACAGTCATCTCAGGACCCAAACTCAAAGTTGGACATATGCAGGACCTTAAGCCTAATATCGGAACTTATTTAGGACCCTAATACTAAATAACCTTAAAATCTATCTTCATGTTAGATAAGTATGGAGAAAATATACATAGTTATAGGTGTATGCTCATGTAGCAAAATATTTCTCTTATACCTATCTTTTTATTAAGTGAATTAGAGTTTCTTTCATCTCCACCTCCATACGGTTTCTAAAACCAAAAATAGTAGAGAGATATAAGAGTTAGAGAAAGTAAAAGAAAGAAGATAGAAGGAAAGAAAGAAAGAGGAGAAATGAAGGAAAGGAAGACAAAGAGAGATCGTGATAGAGAGTGAGAGAGGGAGAGAAGATCGAGTTAGAGAGAGGGAGAGAAGATCGAACAAGAGAAGAAGAAGAAGAAGAGAGCAGCAGCAGCTGCTGTTTCAGCTGCTGCTGAGAAAAAAAAAACGCAGCAGAAGAATCGTGAGGAAGGAGTAAGAAGGAGAAGAAGGAAGAAAGAAAGAAGGAAGAGGAAGAAAGGGAACTCAACCCATTCTTCCCCCTCATTTTCTTCCTCTTTGGGTAAGATTTCCAACCCATTTCACCCTTAGATTTCAGCTGATTTTCTGGGCAAATAACCTAGCGTTTTTGTTTCACATACTTGCTAGTGTAGATCTTGATGAATGGGAGCTCCATGGTGGAAGGGGTGATGAGATAGGCTAATATTTTGAGGTTACGGTGAGAAATCAACCCCCTAATGCCTTAGATCTTGTGATTTTTATGATGTAAATTGAGGTTTTTTGAGGAAAACGAATTTTTATAGTGAAGCTTGAGAGAAAAACCTAGTAAATGATGGTTAATGGATTTATTGTGCTGTTTCTTTTGTAATTTCTTATTGAAGATGATGTTAGATGATATAAAATCCAAAGAGATCTTCCATATCCTTAGTGATAATGATTTCTATAAGTTAAATGAGGCCTTATAGACTATTTTAGACATTTTGTGACTGTTTTGTGTAGCTGAATTTTTATGGGAATGTAATGGTAAAGATGACCATGTTTTTGGCCTTTGGTTGGTGTTTTGGAAACAATATGAAGTTGTGAGATGAAATTCAAAGATGGAATTCAAGTATTTTAGATTCTAGCATCGCAATTGTGATGATATAACTCTAGATTTGAAAATGCCCCTCAAGCATATAATGAAATCTCTAATTGATGATGATCCATGTGAGCAAGGAATATAGTAGGTTATTTATACAAGCTTGGGCAGATTTTTGTAATTTGAAATGGTGAGATTAACCTTATTGGGATTTATGTGATCATGATAAACTATATATGTCTAAATTTGATGTTCAACCATTAATAAGTCTTGGTGAGCTGATTTTGGGCATTTAGGGATTTGTAATTATATTTAAAGAATGAAATTATCCTTGCTTAGTTTTAAGTGTTGATTTCTTAAGCTTATGGTTATAATGAACAAAAAGTTTGAAAATGGTTCATGCTCTAGAATCGTTATATGCTCATGTTTGGTGGGTAATTACACCTTGTTTGGGGATTTTGATGATTTCAATGGAACCTTGAGTTTAGGTCTAGAAATTTGATGATGTTGGTGTATGGAATTTTGGGAGATTCATATGTAATTCAGCTTGGTGATGGTGGGCCTTGAATCTAAGTTATTTTAGATGGAACTATCATGTTGAAGACTATGAAGATTAATCTTAAGCTGAAGATGGGAGTTATGAGATAGGTTATCTTTTGTACTATTTCGAGGAATTTTATTTCATTAGAGAGCAACAATGAAGTTCACTTTATTTAAGGCTTTAAGTGATAACCCTATCTTGTCTTTCGGCGGAAATGGGCTGATTAGAGACGTTTGAAGTAGGAGTAGTACTAATCTTACTAACTTATGAGATTTAGAGTAGTGTTCTAAGTCGTTGGTGTTTCTTAATTTTAATTTTTTTTTGTTCCTCTTCTATATATTCGACTTTTTGGTTCTAAGTACTAGAACCTAATTCTGTCTTTTTATTTCTTTGTCCAGCCGCTGAACTGGGTGTTGCTGACGCTTTAGGTGAGGAAGATCAGTTCCTGTATCGCTAGAGGTAGGTGGTCAATTCATCTTAATAACACCTAACCATTTTTAAAAGCATGTTTCCAAACTATTATGTATATATTTTGTATCCAAGGCATGGCATGTGACTTTAGATAACAAGGAATAATCGTGATGAAGAAAACTTTAGAACTTGTTATTGTATTTTACTTGGAAAATGCTTGTTATGACAAATGATGCATGCTTAACAAAATTATCATGTTTTACGAACATTTAACATGAATAGTGATTCACAATAACCTTTGATTTTGTAAAACATGTCTTATGCAAGGAAATGAAGTTTATGCTGGAATTCATGTTTTATGGTGTTTTGAGAAGCCTTTAAAATCGTGGGACTTTGTTTTAAGTTTCCGTGCATGATGGATTTTCTTGATGTCAAGGTAGTTGTTTAAGCTTTTGGTAGGCTAGTGCCTGTGTTACTTTGACTTGGATTGCCGTACCTTTAGGGCTAGTCACACCTGCTATCGTGATGTATGAGTTTTAAAAAAGATGGATTTTAAAAAGGAAATTTTTATCCAAAAGAATATCAGTTTTCAAAAGGATTTCAAAATGGTTTTCGAACTTTAACTTAAAAGAAACAAGACTTATATGTATTAAGTATACTCTATCATCGAGATAAGCCAATGAAATGTTAGAGACTTCCTATATGATGAAGTGTCATGGACCGGAAGTGACACGTCATCTGAGATGTCGCTAGGAGTTCTTACCTCTCTGGCGGAATGGGATGCCAGAGAGATGGGTGCATCTATTGAACTCTGGGAAGTCATTATCATTTCTTAGTAAACCATGTTTGTTGGTGGTGTTGAGAAGCTAGTTTAGCTGAGGATTCACACTCTTGCCCGATGGGTGTTAGACGCGAGAGGGGAGTGAGGAACTCTTTCTCTAGATTAATAGGGGCCCTTATTTAGTCTGCAGTCGTCGACTTATGCGCGCTTTGTCCATCGAGGGTATCCGGACGTTACTTGTGCTACGTTGTCTATTGAGGGTATCCGGACACGTAGCTTACCAGTGTCTGTCGAGGGTATCCGGACACTGGTGTTGATGTTACTTATGCACATGTTGTCCGTTGAGGGTATCCGGACACGTCCGTTGAGGGTAACTGGACGCTACTTGTGTTGCGTTGTCTGTTGAGGGTACCCAGACACGTGGTGTACCAGTGTCTGTCGAGGGTATCCGGACACTGGTGTTGATCTGACTAGGGTTTACTCTAGTCGTGTTCCGTGGCTATGCTAGAAGAAATGTACTACCATTGTTTGTATATATATATGCATGATTTCTTTCGAGGTTTTCAATCAACTATATACTATGTATTTCTTTGTAAATGCTTCTGAACTGTTTATTGGATTAATCGATGCATGTGATGGTATTAAGATGGTTGACGTACCTACTGAGTTTCTTACCCAATTATTCTCGTGGTTTTTACAGTTGGCATTTCAGGATCAGGGTAGGATCCCAAGTGGTTCTGTGACGTGGTTTACTGGGCGAGGGATCCCTTATTTTGGGTTTGATGTGGGTCTCCCTCTCTTCAGTCATAGTGGATGCTTACTACCTCTATTTCTTTAACTTTGAAACTTACGTTTTATGGCTCGGGTTGTGAGCCTTATGTTACTTTTATTTGTATATGAATGCGACTTTTACTTTATCTTTTTCTTGCTATATATATTATGACAGGAAACAACAAAAATAACTATATATTATATCACAAATATATCTATGTTAAGTGGAAAAATGAATGTCATAGTTATTTGCAGGTGACCTAGATGATGGTATATTTTAAGACAGTGTTCTCTTGACAGGTCTCTCTTGGTCCCATGTTGTTGGGATTTCAGTAGAAAAAAAATGGGTGGAAATTTTGTGCATACTTTTAGTTTTGTTTACTTCCGCTGTGTATATTTTTTTGTATGCACTGTGCTTATTAGGTGACAAAAGGTCTCGTGTTTTGGGGTACGGGGCGTTACATTAACCCTACAGTAAATTCATACATAGAGAAATATATATATATATATAATATAAAGTCTTAGGGGTTGTTTATTTTTTCCAGGGTGTGTTTGAGTCACGGGGGCTATTTGTTTTTTCCTTAATGTTGTAGTCAATGTTCGGGATAATTAGGTTTTGGTGTAATGTTCGGGTTATCAAATCCTAGCATCAAAATTGAAATTATTAGAGTTGATAAAAGAAAATGAATTCATTAGAGCTAATAAGAAAACTAAATCCATTAGCACTCCAGAGATTTGTGTTAAATCAGAAAAAAAAAGAGACCAAAATAACAAAAAATAACAGAAAATAACGATTTTAAAATTTTTAGAAAAATGTTAAATATACTAAAATGGTTTTTTATGTTATTTTCTATTTTTTAAAATAAAACAACGACAGGTATAATCGTTATAACGATAAAAAACTGCTATAATAATATAACAACATTATAATGAAATAACGTAACGGCATATGAGCGTTACCATTATAACAGACCGTTTTTTAAATATTGTTTCTAACTTTTTTAAAAAAAAGTTATGTTTGTGGTATGATAAAAAAAATGTTCTTGGAAGAGGGAAGGGAGAGTGAAGAAACATTGTCGACAAAAAAAAAGAGGCAGGAAAAAAAAAGGCTGACCAGGCTGACCATGCTTTTTATTAACAAAAAAAAAACTTTATAAAAAAGCAAAATTACTAGGGTGGTGGTGGTCATAGTTAGTAATTCGTTGTTTGGCAAAATTTCGGTTCGGGAATCGTTTGGAAATTATTTGAATTTGAGGATGAAAAATTCTGTCAGTAAAAAAATCGGAGTTCGACAAATATGCGGTTCGGGAATAATTCGAGTATAATTCGGATTCCCTATCAAAAAATTCCCTTAAAAATTCAGGTATATATACATGCAAATCAATTGTCTAAAAATATTTTATCTTATCAATAAACTAAACTACATAGTATGTGAAAACAAGATGAAAGGTCCCTTTGGGTTTGTCAATGTTCATGGTGAGACAATGTACTCAATTGTAAGTCCATGCTTGAGTTAGAGTTAGGGTGTATCCTTCGTGCAAACTCACACTCCATCGAAGATCGAAGAGAAAGCATGCCAACGGACTCAACTCACCACCGGAACTCACCACACTTTGGTAAGTTACCATGTTT
>MVGT01004493.1:11024-36343 GCA_002174775.1 Macleaya cordata
AAAAAAAAAAAAATTTTTTTAGTGCCGTGAGGGACTTATGCAATCGCACATTTGGCACTTGCTCATACATGCCAATAGACGATTGATTCCTCACTCCCACGACTTTTGACTTTGTGGAAAACAAACCTATGTGGCCCGTTTAGTGGTTGATTGATCACATGATTAACCAACTCATGGTGGGGAAGACTGGATACGAAGAGATAATCTAAGGGAAGAAATTTTTATCACCACCACTATCACCACTACTACCACCGGCCATCAAATCCACCATCATCGCCATAACTCGGATCGAAATATTGCATTACCTCCCTTGCTAACATCTCATGGCACTCCAATGAGAAAACTATTTCAATTCAAGATAATGCTATGAAGTTAATTGCTATCACATTTTGTGGGGTGAAAAATCAAAAGTGTGAATAGTAGTTTAGGAGAGCCGTATGATTAGGAGAGTGAGTGGGAGAAAGCCGTTGGTTTCGAAAGCAGTAAATTGCATGTGCAAGCTTGCACAGTTGATGCTGTGAGATCCAAATTTAATTTTCATTAACATCTAATTATTGATTTAAAAAAAAAGATCAGTTCCTTTTGAAAAAAAAATAATAATGAAAAAGACGATTTCAACTGCCTAATCATAGAAAAATGAGCTCCAACACGTAACTACTAAAATATCCTTCGTTTCCTTGTACGAAAGATTGCGTGAAATATGGAAATACATACGGTGGTGAGTTTTGAGCCATATATATTGTTGCTATTAGAAACACCAAATGTGACATTTAACCACTCTCCAATGTCACGACAGAATAGTATTGAAGTTTTTTTTTTTTTTGGAAAAAAGAACTATATCTATGTACAGAAACAAATAATCTGAGGAAGGCCCTAGCCCTCCCCATCACATCCTCATACAAAACCTTTGTTGATACAAACACATGTACGGGGTTCATTAGAGCACGGTGCCGTAATGAAACCGCCCTGTGTCCCGGAATTCTGCTGGTATAGTAGGTCCTCAGCAATAACTGATATTGCACATTAATTTTAACGATTTTAGCTAAGTTCGACTTAATAGGGAGAGAGTGCGCCGTCATCCATGCCGGGTGCGTCTACGTCGTCGGAGAGCGGAGGGGCTCCGGCAACAACTGGTGCTTCCCCTCCCATTTCCTTTGCCAATGCTCTAACTCTATCCCCGGCTCCTCCATGGGTGCCTGAATACCGTCTCTCTNAAAAAAAAAAAAAAAAAAAAAAAAAAGGGTTCATTGGAGCACTATCTTTGATAGCCCCCTTAAGTTTATCTTTTGTAATTTGGTAATAAATATAGGTACATTATAATTAGCGGTTTCTTTTTATCGCCTTTCCAGAATTCGTTGATGACGACGTTTTGATGACGACGTTCTTAATAGTTTTCCTGCACTTCTCACGTACGACTACGGATAAACGTAATTCAGATAATACTTCCCTTTCAAAATAAATAAATAAATAAAATAAAATTACGACTAAATGGATTTTTAATCAAATTGACCTCCAAAGTCCAAACAATGCTTACTTCGAATAACGACCCCTGATTGTGAAATGGGACCCACTATGATAAGGCGGAGATTGATACACAGAGATAAAGCACCAAAATAGAACCCAACCACCACCACCAGCCTCTTCCCAACGAATCCACTTACCAGTTTACATAAACAAACAGCCCATCAACTCAGTTTTTTTCTTTCTTTCAGAAACTGTAAACACAGAGAGAGAGACAAAGACATGACAATCGGTGCCGCCGAAAACTACGATCGGTCGAAGGAGGTCAAGGACTTCGACGACTCAAAAATCGGAGTCAAAGGTCTCGTCGACTCTGGTATCACTTCCATCCCTCGTTTCTTCGTTCACTCTCCCGAATCTCTCCCATCCAATCAACCCCACATCTCAGATGATGATGATGGAATCCCAATCATCGATCTCTCCTCCGTCAATTCCCACCGTCGATCAATCATCGTCGATCAAATCAAAGAAGCTTCTCGAACATGGGGTTTCTTTCAAATAATCAACCACGACATCCCTCTCGATGTTCTCGACCGCACCATCTGTTCCATCAAAGCTTTTAACGAGCAACCAACGGAGATCAAATCCAAATACTACACTAGAGAGATGGGAAAAGGTGTATCATTTTTAACAAATATTGATCTCTTCCAATCAAAAGCTGCCAGTTGGAGAGATACGCTTCAGGTGAGATTGGGTCCCACGTATCCTGATCTTGATCAGATTCCAGAGATCTGTAGGAATGAGTTGGTGGAGTGGGACCAGCATGTTCAACGGTTGGGAGAGATTTTGATGGGAGTGTTGTGTGAAGGGATGGGATTGGAGACTGATAGGTTGAAGGAGATGACGTGTTTGGAAGGAAGAACATTGGCGTCCCATTATTATCCGTATTGTCCAGAACCAGATCGGACGGTGGGATTGAGTTCTCATAGTGATCCAGGGGTGTTGACGGTGTTGCTGCAGGACAAGATTGGAGGGTTGTTTGTGAGGAAGAACGGTGGTGAGGATTGGGTGGAGGTTAAACCCTTGGCTGGAGCTATTGTTATCAACATCGGAGACCTTCTCCAGGTACGTCAGTTCAAAATTTGTAATGTTTGGGTTTCTTTGAGTTTTTCTGGGTGGATAATTTTATGTAGGGAAGGGATGGTGTGGGTAATATATTATAGAAAAGGGATTAATAACCCTAGTGTGATCGTGAAAATCATCATTTGGACCTCACAAACTTGGTTAGCTCCGGTCACGAAAACGTACGGTTATTGGATCCCTTCTCTTTACGATTCTTACACTAGTCTCTTCAACACAGATGATTCTAAGGGCATCCACGAAGGTGACATTTTTTTGGCTAAATCTCCAGACTCAGTGGTCATATTAAATTTGGAGAATAACCCTACTAGGCTATGAGATAGGTCAAGTTTGGCTCTCTCCATAGAAATCTCTAGAAATTTTAGCAAGACTACCCAGGGGGTGGTCGTTTGATGTCAAACGACCCAACCCCCTGCCTGACCATTTTAATTTTTATTTTTATTTGGGAAGGACACATGCGTCATTTATAAAAAGAAAAGAAAAGAAATACTTTTTAAAACAATAAAGCTTTTGGCCCGACCAAATGCCAGATCCTTATGTGGCAGAGTAGGATCCACCACTTTTTCTCTCCTAAAAGTGTTATGAGGGGGTTTCCAATTTATGTGGCAGTGGGACCCACCATGCCACATAAGAATCTGGCATTTGGTCGGTTATTTGGTCTGTCCAAACAGCAGCTCTCTTTTAAAAATGTCAGGCTATCTCCTTCGGGTCGCCTGGCATCAGAAGGGATACCCTAGGCCCTTTTGATGCCAGGCGGCTCCCGGACACATTGGCTTGTATTTTTTAAAAAAATTTTTTAAACAAATGACGTATGTGTCCCTATTTAGTTTTTTATTAATTTTTTTAAAAAACATCATTTCCACTCGTAGGTAGGCCAAATTTACTAAGTTATATTTAGTTTTTAGCTTACAACTGATGGTCTCGTCATTATGCACTTGTATAAAATAAAGTTGTTTTAAAACTTTCATGCTTGTCAAAAGTTGATTGACAATTAATGGTTGAGAAATCTTAAAATTTTAATCATTATTAGGTTAAATGCTTTAGAACCATGTGATTTGTTTTGAAGATGATTTTCATGATGAGGAGATCATGTCTTAAAAAATCATCCTTAGACCCTCTTTGTGCAACCGCCTGTGAATATCCGATCGTAAAGCTCCTGTTGAGTTGAAATCCTGGCTCCTTTGCATTATGCTACAGCTATTGGATCACATAATTCCCTCTCCATTTGAGAAGTTTCAGCTGAATTGCCATCAACCCAAGTAGCAAAAAGATGAATCCGTTGTCAACTTCCAGAAAGCTGCCCCTCTTTTCCTTATTTAACGATCGATGTTTACTTCACAGATTATATCTAACGACGAGTACAAGAGTGCGGAGCATCGAGTGGTGGCGAATCGTTTCCAAGAGCCACGAGTCTCAGCTGCTGTTTTCTTCAACCCAGGCAAGAGAGAAGACATCTATGGACCAGTGCCAGAGCTAATATCACCAGAGAAACCAGCTCTATACAAGCAGTTCACACTGTCAGAGTTTCTGAGGAGATTTTTCACAAAAGGGTTAGATGGAAAGTCTTTGATAGATTACTTCAAGTTGTGATGAACAAATTGATAATACTTCATCAAAACAATGTACCAGGATGAATAAAACAACAAGATATATCATGTACAATCCGTAACTAAGTACTTTAATCTATTGGTTATGTTGGTTAAATTGGATGTTAACTTAAATCCTTATCTAAAATGCTTTTGAGGTGTATTTATCGGGTACTTAAACATTAGATATCAGAGCGAGGTTCATATTTGAACTAAATCATCATCAGGGATTCAGGATGAACAACCCAGCATGAAATGTAGTGTGTAGCCCATAAATTACTATTTATTTACATAGGTTAAATGGAATGTCAGATCAACATATTCAACTATCTTAATTGGATCATTATTCCCTCCGGGAAAAAAACACTTTATTTCTCTTCAAATCTTACAATACAAAACCCCATAACCTATAACCAGAAGCTCTTCTATGCAAAATACATTATGCATGGCAAAGGTCTGAACATCACTGAACTTTTTACTGATACAATTGCTATTTTGGAAGCTTTAAGTTGGGAAATAATAGTACCTGCCCCAGGAAGACTGCTAATGACGCATTCAGGTTTCACTGGTAAAATGTGAGTATGACAGATGGACATATTCCTGCAAGAATTCACTATAAATTAAGTTTTCTCTTGATTGTTGAATTTACCAGATTGGCAAAAACTGGAAAATATATCAGTCTTCATTCTTTGTCCACATGTTTTGATAAGGCATCAAATTTCTCTGTTTTGATCTTCTTCCCATATCCAAACCACTCGGCCATCTCATCATCGTCAGCAGAATCTAGAAACTCTAACTTCTTGGGAAGCTGGGCATGGTTTTCTCTCTCACAGGACACAATTCTTCTCATCTTTGACATCTCTTCCTTCCATTTCTCCCTTGCTTGTGGGTCCTGAGAAACAGAACTCTTACCTCCTAAAATGGGAAAATCATCAAAATCTGACAACTTGTTAGATGGGCTAAAACCATCCTCATCCTCATCTCCACCGTCCTCCAGAAAGCTCCACACTAAAACAGGAATTTGGAAAGGTTAGTATTTTTAATTAGGAACAAATTTTTACATTTTGGAATAGTTCCTCATATTTAAGAAAATAAGGATGGCTTTGAGGTTCATTTAGGATGCTTAAAACGTTTAAGATTTGCAACGTTATTTAATTTAGCTGTTCCAAGATCGGTTAAATAACAGTTCCAAATCATAAATGGTGTAGTGCCATTTGTCAGAACCTTTTTTTCGACTTGGTCTTTCTTGTCCGACAGAAAACCTATTACTGGTTTCATCTGCATCTTCATCTTCATCTCTCACAAACTTCATTGAATAAGGCTGATGCAAGCCTTTATCTTCATGCTGGGATTGAGTAGAAGTGTCTGAGTACTTTGATGCTTTCGGTCGTTTCCAATCACATTTCAAGCATACCATGTTTCTTTTGAAATTTATATAGTTGCACCTGACCGATGTGTTTAGATTTCATAAAGACACATAAAAAGTTAACAAAATGACTTTCTAGAAGCAATACTGACAAAGTCACAAAAATCTGGTAGTGAAAAACTTACGATTCACATTCCCACTCCCCTGGATTGAGTTGCCGCTTTGGAGGCTTTTCTTTACATTGCAAACATCTAGTATTCTTGGCGAAGTTCAGGAAATTACATCTGTGGAAAATTTTCAGTGAGACAAAAGTATAAGGTTCACAGGGTTCGAAGGTTGAATTTACTTACTTGTCACATAACCAGTCCCCCTTTTTCAATGGAAGATGATCCTGATCCTCACCAAGTTTTTTTAGCCTTTCTTGGAAGAACCCGTCACAGCGCAAGCACTTGATATTTTTGGCAAAATTTATGAAGTTGCATCTATAGGGATCCAAAAGAGAAAACGAAGAAAGATTATCAACAATTAAATACCCACAAACCCAAGACTAGTAATTTTAAGGCAAGAGAGTACTTTGGGCAAATCCAGTCGCCTTGCTTCATTGGAACATCGATTTGGCCTGTTTGTGGTTGAACTGAGTGCTCTATTGATGGAGGCCTTTTTGAAGGGATTTTCTTGGGAGGATCAGAGTCAAGTTCCTTGATGCTAAATTCCACCATTTCAGTCAGCAGCTTTCTGACAGAGTCTTTAACCCTTCGGTTAAGAGCGAGTTTGTTTTCCACTGCACCAGTAATCGGATCAAGCCCATAAGTCAGCAAGATGCGCATGACATCCACCGTCCGCCCACCTTCATCCTCACGAGCTTTCACGTATGCCCTCTCACAGCTTCCCCTCAAGCTGCAAGAGCTGCAAACCTACTAAGATGCTTGGTAATATTAGGTGTGAATAGTTTTTCATAGGGGTGTCAGCGGTTCGTTTATTGAACTACCTGGGACCAGAACTCATTTAACAAGTCGGTTCCAGTTCCTGCCTGTTCACAGGAATTTTGGCTTCGATTGTCCATTATTTAATTCTTATATGGAAAAATTATTAAAAGTTAACAAAAAATCAAAAGAAGTATCAACATTTGTAATTCAGGTCTAGATCCTATCGGTTAGGTTTTTTATTCCATCAGATACCAAAGTACCTATAACCAAATCATGTTACAATGATAAAGGTTACCAATAAAAGATTAGTAACGGTTCCTGTTGAGTTCTAGTTCCTGTACTGAAATATGTGGAACTGGAAGCAGAAAAGGAGTTCAGGCTTTGGCTCAGTTCTTGGGTAAATGGGTACCCATTGACACCCCTAATTCGAATGTCCTAACCCAGATCAAGAATATACTTTTAAGCAGAGAAAAATAATGATAGTTTCAAATGTAAGGACAACAAAAAGAGCAAATGAGCAGACGAAGCACATACATTTCCTTCATCGATTCCCACATGTGCTCTTAGACGCTTCCCAGAGTTAACAACTTTCCTGTCAATGCTTGGGCAACCAGATTCCAGAACCACTCGGATGTCCTTCCTAGAAAAGTACCTGGTAGCAAGCCATTTGGTGACAGTACATAATGACGTTATAAAGAAGATCAAGTCATAGTGCCAATTAGAATAGTCTTTGGGTAGGCCAGATTAAAAAAAATAATGCCAAAAATTAATCTTTCTTCTCATTGAGCTAATAAAAATTCAGAGAAGAGAACATAAAAACAGAAATTATTGAGGGAGGCATTTTTTATAAGAGGACATAAAAGCAGAAACTTGAGATCAAACCAGTTACATTAGTAAGGGTTGTCAATAAGAATTATGAAACAGTTCAATTGAGTCCAAGTTATCATCTTTCGAGAAATCTATTCGCCTGGTTCCCCACTAAGGATCGGCATACATGATGATGACCACAGGTAAGTGAAATTAACTTTAAAAAAATTGACTTTTTGAAAGGTACCAAATATTGAGACTTAAACAATCTTTGCTTCACATGCAGTCAAAGCATTCGACAGAATCCCTCACTAGGAAAATGAATGTTTTAATACAAACAACCTGGGTATTAATCAAACCTAATTGCTGTTACAAATTCAGACCAAAATTCAAACTCATACCAATTCACAGAAACTCAGGACTCGACCAAGTTCTAAATTAACGTAATTGAAACAACAAACAAAAGAAAAACAAATTTTCAAACACTTAGAACTCAAAATGGTTCATCACTTTTTTTACCTCATGAGATCGAACCGATCACGACCGAAATTGAGGCAAGCAGTTCGAATTAGGTTAGAATCTTTAGTACCCATTTCGTTTCGATCAAAAGGGTTCCCAATTCTCCCAAAATAACCCTTCTTTAAAAGGTGTTCCATTAAATCAACCCATTCAGGCCATGGATGTGAAATATGAACCTTGGGTTCATTTGAAGCCAGCTCTGGAAACCCTTTCCTGTTAGTAACTTCTTCTTCTTCTTCTTCGTTTCTTCTTCTTCCTCCTCTGTCTTTTAAAGGCTTTATTGATTGGAGCTCTTCAACTTCTCTCATAACGAAATTCAACTTTGAATCAGAGTTTAGGGTTTTATTGGTTGCGTGAAAATGTGAAGGGCGTGAGATAAATTTTGGGATTCGTAAAAGAAATCCATGAGTCTTGTGGAAGAGTTGATTGTACATTGAAGAGCGTTTTAAGCTCTATAAATGGCGCCAAAAGTCCCGTTCTTTACCGTTATTGTTGTTGGAATTGGATTTTACTATGTAGAGTGAAATGAAAGAAGTTCAAGAAGTAGGTCGGCACTTCCAACACTTCAGTGACCTCCTTGGAACTAGGGCATAAATATGGGCTGGATTAGGATCCGCTTCTAGATCCAAGAGTTTGAGTTGTGATATTGACACCAGCGTTTTGGATTAGACTCGCCAACATATATATATATATATATTTTTGACAGAACCTAGACTTCAAAGTTTGTTGAAAATATATTGGCACCATCTCTTCAAGCAATACTGCAATACTGCAATACTTGGTGACAAGATATAGAGTTTTGTAATAAACACGATAATAAGTTGCAGAATCAAACTACAAAGTCTCACAACATGAAATAAAAATCATAAACTCAGTATAACCACTCCGTTACAAGTGTTTTGAAGGTTACCTCAAATTAAACGGTCTATTTTTCATGATGACTCGGATTCTCTGGTAGCCCTAATCCAAAATACTAATGTCCATAACAATGGTCTGAACTGAAATCTTTTTAGAATTTTTTTATGTTCCATCCCTGGTAAAAAATGGGCTTGAACATGATTCTATATCAAGTCAAGACCTGATACATTCTATTCCTACTTGGGAAATGTTTAAAGAAACACGATAATAAGTTGCCGAATCAAACTACAAAGTCTCACAACATAAAATAAAAATCATAAACTCAGTATAACCACTCCGTTACAAGTGTTGAGGTTGCCCCAAATTAAACTGTCTATTTTTCATGATGACTCGGATTCTCTGGTAGCCCTAATCCAAAATACTAATGTCCATAACAATGGTCTGAACTGAAATCTTTTTAGAATTTCTTTTGTGTTCCATCCTTGGTAAAAAATGGACTTGAACAGGATTCTATATCAAGTCAAGACCTGATACATTATATTCCTACTTAGGAAATGTTTAAAGAAGCTGTTTTGTTGTGGAGATTTTGGATGAAAAACCAATATTGACTTGAACAGAATTTTCACTTCCAACACTTGAACATTCTCCAAAATTACAATGGGTAACCATACTAGGCAATATATGTAACAGAAACCAAAACCAAAAGTTAATTCCTGTGAGAAATATTTTGTTCCAATAACCATTCAGAGCCCAAAAGTACAACAATTGATGGGTAACCACACAAAAAAGGAAAGAACTTTTACAATATTTCCACAATGATCAGAATACTTTTCACAAGGTACTTCCAGTTTTCAAGCTAACAATGCATACCAACTAAACAAATTGAAACTCAAAAAGGATCTTTCTGAATAAACATGGAACTGGATCGGTTCTGATTATATTTTTCTAAGGTTACATGTTATGTTGATCTATGAAGTTAGATAAGAGAGATCCCGATCATCATTTTCTGGCTTTTTGTTGAAGCTTTTTCATGAGCAGATGAGCTACTGATCATATCCAATTTCTCGAGCTTTTATCCAAATCAGAGAGAGAGAACGAGATTTCATCAATAAACAAGATGGGACAGGAATTAGAAGTCGAAAAAATAAAATATGTAAGACAAGTTATTCTAACCTTCGTACATAACTATTCCAGTTGGCACCATCTTTCTTTTCTTAAGGCACAGTGAACTGTAGAAACATTAAGAACAACCGCTATCAGTATTTACTAATTTAGAGCAGCCAAATGAAGTTGCTCAAAACCACAAGAAAAATCTCATATGAATAAATTTAGTCGTGTGCTCTCCTTTGTAATTGTAACTTTCTTCATTCAGTAAAATTTCTATTACTGATAAAAAAAAAAATAGCAAGAATGATAACAAAATGATGATCAGCACCTGTTACAAATCCAATATGGCTTGATTCCTTTGTCTTCTATGCAATGTGGGCACATCCATTCCTTGTTCTCTCTCACCTCCTCGAGTTCTAGTAGCAAAATTCCATAGTAGAAGAAAGGGTTCAGTTTGTTTCTCCTTTCTTATGAAAAACAAATGATGTAGACCTGGTAATTGTTAATCTCATTGGGGTCTTAAATGGTTAAAACCCCCACCATCCTATTGGTTGGGACTCGAATGGTCAATAACGGTCAACCCCACCAACCTAATGACCATTTGAGTCCCCAGCAATAGGATGGTGGGATTCTGGTTAACTAAGTTCTTTTCTTTTAGTTATTTGTTCTAGGACTTACCTTCACCATATCGAACCCTGAGACAGGCTCGACAAAGCACACCGTTACTAGACTGGCAGACCGAACAATTTGCCTTCCCTGCAATGCAAAATATTTAGTAATGCTTAAAGAGCAAATCAGTGATCTAAGAATTAATCACAAGACCTAACACTAACAATTACCAATACATGGCTGATCATTATCAAGACTTCCGCAATGCTTGCAATCTTCTTCTTCGCACAATTTCTTTTGTCTGCATTCATGTATTCAAAATTCATAAGAATATCACACCTGTTCATTTTTGGATGAATTTTTTTTTCTCGTTGTTTATAGAACAGAGATGTGAATAGAAACCTCATTACCAGTGAGCACAACCGAAATAAAAGTTACATTCTGTAAAGCTTCAAGCTTATATGATGGCTGCTGGGGATCACATAGATGACTTTCGTTTGTCTTTCAACATCACGGTTATTTTCATTATTTAAGAAGGACTTGGTATTTGATCAGGGTTAAGATTCTTTTTAGGGTAGTTTCGTTTTCTCACTATGATTTTACCATTATAAATAACTCAAGTGCTTACCTAATGGGAATGGCAATTTCTATCTTTCCCTCTTTTGGATCTTCATGTACTTTCTTCATTTTTTCTCTTATTAATTTAACTATCTTAACTTGCTGATTAAAAGAAGAAAAAAAAAAGAATGGCAATTTCTATGTGACGTGCCTATAAAAAGCTGATCCTGCCCATTTGGTAATCATACAAGAAGAAAGTGCTCTTTTACTTTTGTTAAGCTCACCCATACACAGCCTTGTTAGTTTGGTATAATGGTATCACAACAAACTTCTCAGGTAACTGATCCTTAAAGGGAGGAATCTATTAGACCATCATATCTTGTAAAAGATCTTTTGTAATAAGTGGAATTACAAAGCACGGTCATTGCTTGTTCATGAGCCTAATTATCAATAGGATAGTTCAAATCAACGAAATCTCACAAGAATCAGACTTCAGATAAGCTTTTAATATCACATAAATTTTATAAATTTGTGAATGAGTTTCATTTACTGCGATTTTCCAGGGCAAAAATTGGAAGGCTACTGTTTGGATTCAAATTCAAAAACAGATTTTTCTTCTCCATAAAGTAGTAGCCTACCAATTATTTTAGAGAGAGTCTTCAAACTATATAAAGAATACAGTTTTGATTTTCACCAAAAACATGTTTTAACAAAAACTGTACTAGTTTAAGTTGAACACAAACAGACCCTAGTTATATCAAGAGACAAACTAAGTTGGTAAAAACAACAAACACTTCTGTAACAAACAAAAGAAAATGACATTGTTTTGAGATGATAATGAAGAAGTGAAAATACCTGCAGAAATGGCAACAAATCCCAAAAACAGAGTCGTATATACTTCTTCTGCTTTTGCTATCGCAACGCCGATCCAAAGCATCTGTGGAGAACAATTTCCTTCGAGTCTGTTCCGAAAAACTAACACTTGCTAACCCAGAAAACAAAAAAAAATAAAAAAAATTGCATCAGTCGAAATATTGAAGGAAATCCTAATCTTGTGGGGGTTCTA
The DNA here is from genome assembly GCA_002174775.1 of Macleaya cordata. NCBI lineage: Eukaryota > Viridiplantae > Streptophyta > Magnoliopsida > Ranunculales > Papaveraceae > Macleaya > Macleaya cordata. The sequence goes on from MVGT01004493.1 coordinate 23,028, forward strand.
AAGAAAAGAACTAGAGAGAAAAGATGGAACCTTGAGGAGATGATGCCGGATTTTCTCTAGGTTTTCGGTTCAATCGCCTGGACCGTCGCAGATATGGTAGAGATTGATGTATTATGTCAATTCCATTCAACCGATTCGAACGGCGCAATGAAGTTAAAGAGTAGACTTTTTTGCAGCATTTTTTAGGGGTCTTGGATGGTGTTCTTGTCGAGATTATCGTTCGAAGATCAGAGACGCTCTTCTCAAGTCCTAGAGAAGCCAATCGTGCCTATTGAAGAAAGAACAATCGATTAGAGAGAGAGAGAGAGAGAGAGAGAGATGGGTATTGGGTTTTGATTGAATATCTACCTGATTCTCTGAGATTCGAGCAACTCGAAGGCTTTCATACTTGGTATCGGATTTAAGGCTTCCCATGGCTGAACTCTATGTTCTTTTTCAACTCAGTGGTCTCAGTCTCTCAGATATTCAAAATGTGGGCTCAACGGCTAATGAGAAATGGGAGCAAGCTGCTCCCAAATGATCAATATGGGTGCACACCCACTCGAACACAAAAGAAAGTGTAATGCTTTGGATTTTTTTTTAGGGGTACCTGGAGATGATTAAAGTGCTGATTTTTTGTAAGGATGATATCATCACTATTCAGATCATTCTTACTAAAAATTTCACCTAGTAGATGAGTAACGAGTAAAATCACCTTATATAGACGAGCATTTGTGTGAGGCTAGTTTTAAAGTAATGATGAAGGAATTAATTGGATGGAGAAACTCTGAATGAAGCAAGAAAGACTTCTAACTATTTTGAATCTTTTATATGTAATTATGTTAAAAAAGACCTTACTTGAAAATCAACCTATTCTAAAATTTATAAACCTATTATCCAGTATTTGAAAATCAACGGTACAAAAAATGACGTTTAAAATTTATTTATTTTTAAAGACTGATTTGAAAGGGTTGGGGTGAAATGTTAATAGACTGATTTATTAATATTGTAATTTGTATGGTAAAGAGAACATCATCACAAAAAATCAGACCTTAGATCATCCTCTTTCATGGTGTGGGTCACATTAGGATCACGAGAACCTAAAGTTATTCGATCATTTCTCATTAATAATTGTCTCTCACTCTTACTTGGTGTATTAGATGCATACTTCGCTTACACCTGCAAGTAGACCCGTGTAGAGAAGATTTAAGGGCAGTGTTTTTTGACAAGGATCTTTCCATAATGTTGGTCGCCGTTGAATAATCTCCATGTGGACTCACACGCCAATGCAAATATATATTGTAGAAGAGTAAAATTAATGATAACCTAACATGTGCAACATGAAAGTGCAAGTTGGGACCAAGCCTATGTCCTAAAGAGAATTGTTGACCAATTTTAATCTTTACAAACAATTACATACAAATCCAACATAAGCATGTAATCCATTCATTCTCTAATCAATCCTAAACCCAAGTGTTAGCAAGATGATAAACAATAGATAATTACTTTCTAACAAACAAGTTATATCATCATCATCATAGTAAATTCAATGTGCAAAGGTGAATCTAAATAACAAGAACACAAGCCACACAATTTATAGTGGTTCGGCAATATACCTATATCCACTCAACGAAATCAACTCCCCTTCAGTTGTTCCGGAATCCACTAACACAATGTGGTTCATGAGGTTCACCAAAAAACCTTTACACACACAATACTAGTTCTACACAAAAATTATACTCTACACAAGATTGTTGTGTTGATCCTACATAAAGCTTTATCCTACACATGGACTATATGAAATGAATCTTACACAATAACTCAAATCATTGATACAAGAAAAGTTGATTTTGGACTCAATAAACTCTTACTGGCTAGTTTGGTAGTCTCATTGATTGCTCCATTATTGTCTTCTTCAAGCTTTGGGTTCTTCTTATTGAAGACTTCTTGACTCGTTGCTCTTCTTCTTCTTTACTCCATGCTCCTTGATGCTTCAATGTGAGTGTGGTGAAGTGTTTGAGGTGTTAATTTTAGGATTAGATAACCAAGGATGTTCTTAATGTTTGGGTTTAGGGTTTGGATTCTCTAATGGTCTCCTAAAACTCTCTTCTAACTAATCTACAATCTAGTTAGAGATTAAGGGTTTTGTTGTTCATGAGTACAAGATTTGAATCTTTAATCTTAAGTGGTTAATCACTCTTTCTTGAACTCCAAACACAAGCTAAACAATATCAAAGATATAAGTATACCTAAGGAAGGTTAAAATTTAACTCAAAACACCAAACCCGTTTAGGCAAGAAGAGGCTTGTATTTATCAATGTTTTAAAAACCAGACCGGTAATCGAACCGAAGAAGCTAGTGGGTTAGGTCAATCTGGTTCAACTAGTGGGTTGACCAGTGGGTTAAGTCTAAACTATTAATACAATAACAACAATAAAAACATATTATTTTATGAAGCACAGTTGGTAAAGTGTCTTTTTGGAGTTACTTATGGGTCTCATGTTCAAAACTCAACAGTTTAAGTTTTAGAAAATGCTAAAACTCATAAATAACAATTAGTTGTATAGAAATTATACTATCATAATGACAACAATCTAATGGTAGCTGAAATGGTAAGAGGTTTGTCACTTTAGGGTCCTGGGTTCAAAACCCAGCAAGCTCATTGTAGGATCCGCGAAAAAAACTTTTTTTCCCTTGGCCGAGAACGACCGAAGAGAAACGATTTCTCGTATTCCTAACTGGGGGTGGAATCGTCTAATGTACTAATGGAGTCGCCACCTGATTAATCTGGGAATCAGGACCCAATTTTGGAAAATTATTTTGTTTTAGCAAAAAACTTGGCGATCTTCCGACTAGTCTAGTCTGCGTAGAGAGATTCTTGGTAAGGGAATACTAGCACGGGTCGGGAAGGTATTAGGCACCCGACAACCGCCCGATCGTGAGATCGGCCTCTACTTCACGACTAAGGGTATTTAGATAGAATTTCATGATTAAAAATTATTACATTACACTAGGAAAGAGTGTGTACAAGAAAAAGTAAGTTCAAGTCCCTCTAGTATATGTTTCATGCAATTGAGGTTTTGGGGCAAAAAGTAAAACACACTCTGACACGTAAACCTAAATTTACGTGTCGCAAAATTGCAAATAGACTTGCGTCTATTCACATACAAATAATGTTGGTCGCGAACCTCTCTTCACGGCCAACGAGAAAACAAGAGGATTCATCACAACTATGCAAACCTGGAAGCACAGCGGACTAGTCCTGTAACAAAGTGTAAATGGACCCTGGACCATTCACACATTAGGTGGAATATACGTGACCATGAGTTGTATATGGGAATACTGGGGCCCACACACGTGCCCAAATACTTGTGGCTAAACTGGGAAGCCACGCGTACGCACTCATGATATACGAGTATTTTTATTTTGAAAAATGATGACACGCGCAAATCAGTTATGCTCGTGACCCAACTGGGATTTCCTCAGAGACACGCGTAAACTAGGATACACGTGGCGATGAGATGCTCTTTCTTTTAAAAAAAAAACGAATGACATGTCTTAGGGAAGATCTAGAAGTCCTAACTAGAATTTCTAATCCCTAGCGTTAAACATGATCCAAATTTTAATATGCAAATACTTCGACTAAGTGACATGCTTTAGGGAAGATCTAGAGTCCTAACTAGGATTTCGAATCCCTAGCATTAAGCATGATCCAAATTCTAATGCAAATGCATTGGTTAAGTGATATGCTTTAGGGAAGATCTAGAGTCCTAACGAAGATTTCTAATCCCTAGCGTTAAGCATAATCCTTATGTGACATGCTTTAGGGAAGATCTAGAGTCCTAACTAGGACTTCTAATTCCTAGCGTTAAGCATGATCCAAATTCTAATGCAAAATGATTATGTGATATGCTTTAGGGAAGATCTAGAGTCTTAACTAGGATTTCTAATCCCTAGCATTAAGCATGATCCAAAATCTAATGCGAAATGGTGATGTGATATGCTTTAGGGAAGATCTAGAGTCCTAACTAGGATTTTTAATCCCTAGCGTTAAGCATGATCCAAAATCTAATGCAAAATGCTTTAATTAGTAGAAAACGTTGTTTCTCTTCTTTGTTTTGAAAATCTTGATTATTGCAAAGGTGGGGTTAGTCTAAGAATTAACCCAACTAATCGAGTGTGCAAGACCATCGACGTGGCGTAGACACGCATGTCACACTTAGGAGTGCCAGTCCATGGTGGTCACATTTCGACGAGTTTAGGTAAATTCCTAACCTAATCCCGAAATTAACACACAACCCTAATTTCTAATGCATTTCTTAAACTAAGGAGCCTAACTTAGATTAACTAATCTAAAAGAGAGAAACCTAGTTCAATTTTATTTGATTGGTTAGGGTTTTGGATTAGGGTTTTAGGCATATCCGAGCCCAAAAAAGAAAGGTGGGCCTAAGCAAAGATGTGTTTTTGCTAGGCCCACACAAGAAAATGGGTTTATGAAGCCCAATTCCAAGATGTGAGTTTAAAACTCATGAAACAAGTCCAACACTCAACAAAAGAGTAGAGTGGGCTTGCTTGAAGATGGGCTTACCAAGCCCATAAAGCTTATTTGAAATTTTATTCTCATTATTGGTTGATTTCTAAGGCACACCATCAAAAGTGACAAGTTTCTAATGTAAACCCTAGGGTTTCACCTAAAACTAAGGTTGATATACTTCAATTTAAACCAACAAAATAAAGTATTAATGTGAAATTAGCAAAATAAGCAATTCTACACATCAAACATTCACTTAGGCATTTCATCGAACACATTTAAAGTGAACTTTCAAACTATCATAACTTCTTCGTTTCACAACCTTTTTGACTCATTCTTGAGCCCATTTTGTGTATTTTTTCATGATCTACAAGACTATATTTTTACATTTTTCATTTCATGCTTGTATGAAAAGATTCCAGCACGTTTTTGGCCTCTTTTTATGGTGTAGTGACTTGAAAATCAACCCCATACACCCAAATGCTAGATAACATGGTTAAATGGTTGATATTCTTACTAAACATATCATTTTTGGCACTAAACATGAATTTCATGAAAAACAAATCATTATTTTATGATGAGATGATATACAAAAGAGGCCAATCTTGTTAGATTATCAAATCACTTATTATTTCATGATATATGAACATTAACTAAACTAGTACTTATCTAAAATGATACTTGAAGATTCATATATGTTAAAAAATGATGAAAAAGATCACTAACAATGTTATATTTATTCTAAAAAGGTAACTAATTAGTACATCAAAATAAACCCATGAAGTGAGATTCATGAAATGACAACATTTATTCACTTTCTTTTTAAACTACATCATACAACACTTAAAAAAGGAATCTCTACAACAAGTAAAAATGGGGTGATGATCACCTACCTATTTTGCTTAAGATCCACCAATGAGAGAGTGATGAAAACCCATTGATCAACCCTCCATTAAGCCATGATAATCTCTTTTGTTGATGATAAATGAAGAAAATAAAATTTTCTTTTGAAAAGTGATGTGATCTACCACAAACTCTCTCTAAACCAACCTCAAAATGGAAAGAAAAACTCAATTAGTTTGAGTTCTTCCCATGATGAGTGAGGTTTGAATGTGCAAAGTTTATATTAGGATGGGTGGTGTAGATGTAGATGATGGTTGATGATGGTGGTAGTAAAGAGTAAGGCTAAGATCTAATGGAAGTGAATTTACTCTCACCTAACTCTATTTCTTTTCTTCTCAAACTCTTGAATGCTCTTAAGCTATTCAATGTAACTCATGAGATATATTGAATGTTCATCAAGAGATCTATTGAATGTTCCTAAGAGAACTATTGAATGCTCCTAAGAGAACTATTGAATGCTCTTCCTAAGAACTATTGAATGCTCTTCCTAAGAACTATTGAATGCTCTTCCTAAGAACTATTGAATGCCCATCTTGAAAGCTATTGAATGCCCTTCCTTGCTAGAGTTCTCCTCTATTTATAGGAGAAAATTAGAGTTGGTGGGGTGTAAACAAGATTAGGGTTAGGGAGTGAGAGTGGATGAGAGAGATCTAAAAAAATTGGGTGGAAAAAGGGTCAAAATAGGGGTTTTTATGACATTTTTAATCTAGGCCGTTAGATCTGATTAGATCTAACGGCTGGCAGCAAAACGGCTCATGGAGGGCCATTTTCTGCTAGCCGTTAGATCTGCCCAGATCTAACGGTCTGGACAAAACGTCCCATGGAGAGCCGTTGGAATATTCCCTGAATATTCCAACGGTTCTCCCCCCTTTGCAAAATGGTTCCGGGTTCATTCTGACTCCGATTTTGGTTCCGATTTCAATTCTAAACTCAAATTAAGTCCAATTTCTCTCACATTTTTGAAATTTCTTGATCTTGAACACTAATTAAGTTTTAATTAAGTTCGGAGAACCCTAACGTAGTCAAATTAAGGCCAAAATTGAGGATAAATTTGGGGGTTTTCACTCAATCCTTCAATTAGGCTCAAATTTAAGCCAAATTGAACTTAATAAAGTAAAATTGAGTCAAGTGAGGGTCCAATTGAGTTGAGCCAAGGGTCAATGAACCCTGATGTGATCCAATTAAAGTCGATCCTAGTTCGAATTTTGGGGTTTTTCATCCGATTCGGTCAATTAGGACTAATTTCAAATTAGGCAAAATTGAGTTGGGGGACGACTAAATTGAATTGGTTCAATGATTGATTAGGTTGAATTAGAGGTGGTTGAGGTCCGATCTCGCAGTTAACACTGAATTTTGGGTGTTTAGCGCCTGGGGGCAAAAATTGGTATCTACACTCATTTTTACAAAATGTAAAAAATTATAACACTTTAACTTGAAAAAAATCGGTATAAAAATCGACTGGGTCACCTGGTTCACTGGTTCAACCGGCCGGGTCGACCGGTTCACATTCAAAAAGACGGTTTTTGAGAAAATTACTGGGTCAATGTTGACCCGAACCGAAAATTTGACTGGGTCACCAGTTGAACTAGTTGGTCCAGTCCGGTTTTTAAAACACTGGTATTTATAGAGAAAATGGGCTAGAAAAACGGCTATTGTCGATCGTATCTCCTAAATTTGAATATTACTGTTCCTTCGGTGGACCCTAAAGTCCACTAATCAACAATGTCACATGCTATTCACTGTTCACCAAAGTTACTATTCATTGCTACTATCGTCAGACTTAGTGGACACGCAGAGTCCACGATGAACAGTGTACTTGCACATTTATGTCTATTTTAGATTTGTTCTCTTCGGGGTTCTTCGGTACACTTTAGGGGCAATGTATTTAACTATTTTTAGGATATTTTCTAATCATTTAAGTTGGTCAATTACCTGTATGGGTCAAGTCAATCTACTATACCATGTTTTACCTATTCGATAAGCGGGTGTGTGCTCTTTTATTTCTTTTAAGTTTTAAGAAGGTCATGATCCTGATTAGTTTCCATCTCTTTTATTTCTTATTATTGCCTGTGTTGTGATCTATCTCAGATTCTGTCAGGTATGTAACTCTTATCATTATGATTAATATAATATTATTTTGATTGATAAAAAAATAAGCGGGTGTGTGCTCGATATTCGACTCTAATTCTTTAAATATAATTAAAAAATAAAAGCCCCTCCCTTAACTATATTTTTTTTTAAAATAACCTATTGATATTTTTTAAATGTCCTTATGGAAATAAAAACTAGGGTGTGGTGACCCTTTTGGGAGCCTTGAAACGCCAATTTGGGTGCTTGTGTTCATGGCCGTCTTTAGCCATTTGTTTAAGTATATATTACATTACTAATAGTGTGTTTGGATGGAGGATTTTAGGTAGAGATTTTATAGAGACCAGGGATTTAGTGGAAAACTAGTTAATTTAAAAATTATGTTATAAATCTAACTCCACAAAATTCCTATCTAAAATTCCGATCCAAACAGACTATATAACTTCAGTTAGAATTTATATGAACAAATTTTATACTAATTAACATATTTTTTTGCAGTAAATACTAACTTTAGTATAGGAATGATTTACAGTCATAATTTTATCAATCAACTTTTGGTTGAATTTTTATGATAATGATCTATATTATGAAGAGAAACATATAGTCTCATTAGTATCAACCGTTAGACTGTTATTGTGGTTGAAAGTAGGCAGGGGCGGAGCCAGGATCTTTACATTGCAGGGGCCAACACATTAAGCAATTTTAAATTAAAATATAAGAAAATTTTTAAATACTTAAACTACATTAGGATAAAAAGATAAAGTACCATCGTCTAAACTTAACATGAAATTAAAAATAATATAAACATGTTCTAAAGCGTTTTTGTTCTTTCAAATCACGGAAATCATCTATGATAGATTCTAAACTAAACTTTTTAACAATTTCATTTTCAATGCACACAATTAAAGAGTCCGTGAGAAATCAACATCTATTTTGCTGCGAAGCCTAGTTTTGATGATGCACATAACTGAAAATGATCGCTTTGTAGTTGCAGTAGAAACTGAAAGAGTAAGCACAAGCATAAGCACTCTATAAACAAGCGAAAAACTTGATGATCTTCTAGTCTTTACCAACCAATTACATAAATTAGAAATAGTTAATAAAATTTTGAAGTCTGGATGTTGAACTACACTATGCTCATAAGTTAACTAAATTTATTAAAGTTAAATATAATCTAACAATATATAATAATAAATTTCTAAAAATCTTAGGGGGGCCATGGCCCCCCCTAGGCCCTTTAATAGCTCCGCCCATGAAACTAGGGCATAAATATGGGTTGGATTAGGGTCCGTTTATAGGTCCGAGAGTTTTAGTAGTGATTTTGGCGACAGCGTTTTGGATTAGACGCACCAACATATTTTTTTTGACAGAACTTAGACTTACAATTTGTTGAAAATATAAGGGCACCGTCTCAGCAAGCAATATTGCAATACCAATTTTTTTTTTGGGATTGATGAGGGGGTTAAGGAGAAAAAAAAAAAAAAAAAAACAAACCGACCAAAAAAACAAATCAAAAGAGGACAGACATTATAAAAAATAAAAAAAATAAAAAAAAAGAATATTACAACCTTTCATACACTTTTCCTATACTGTCCTCAAACACAATCTTTTTAATATCCTCTGCAAAGGAGCTAAGAATGATCTTGTGAAACTCATTTGATGGAAAGAGACCTGCAAGGAAGCCAGCAGCAGGGTTCGGCAACAAGATAAACAGTTTTGTAATAAACACGATAACAAGTAGCCGAATCAAACTACAAACTCTCATAATTTAAAATGAAAAGCATGAACTCAATATAACCATTCTGTTCCAAGTTACAGAGTCCATGTATTTTGGGTGCCCAAGTGTTTTGGAAGTCGGCCCAAATTAAATGGTCTATTTTTTTTATGCAGACCCAAATTTTATGTAGCCCTAATCCAAAATACTAGAGTCCATAACAAGGGTCTAAACTGCACAATCTTTATGGGAATTTTTTTTTATGCTCCATCTTTGGTAAAAAATGGACTTGAACAAGATTCTCAACTTTTACAATATTTCCACAAGGAACATAAAACTTTTCACCAGGTCCTTCAAGTTTTCAAGCTAACAATGCATACATAATACCAACTGAACAAATTGAAACTCGAAAAAGATCCTTCTGAATAGCCATGGAACTGGATCAGTTCTGATTACATTTTTCTAAGGTTACATGTTATGTTGATCTATGAAGTTAGATAAGAGAGATCCCAATCATCATTTTAAGGCTTTTTGTTGAAGCTTTTCCATGAGCAGATGAGCTACTGATTCATATCCCATTTCTCGAGCTTTTATCCAAATCAGTGAGAGAACAGGATTTCATCAATAAACAAGATGGGACATGAATTAAAAGTGGGAAAAATAAAATAGGTAAGACAAGTTATTCTAACCTTCGTAAATGGCTATTCCAGTCGGCACCATCTTTCTTTTCTTAAGGCAAAGTGAACTGTAGAAACATTAAGAACAACAGCTTTCAGTATTTACTAATTTTGAGCTGCCAAATGAAGTTACTCAAAACCACAAGAAAGTTCTCGTATGAATAAATTTGTAATTGCAGCTTTCTTCACTCAGTAAAATTTCTTTTACTGATAAAAGATATAGCAAGAATGATAACAAGATGATGATCAGCACCTGTTACATATCCAATATGGCTTGATTCCTTTGTCTTCTATGCAATGTGGGCACATCCATTCCTTGTTCTCTCTCACCTCCTCGAGTTCTAGTAGCAAAATTCCATAGTAGAAGAAAGAGTTCAGTTTGTTTCTCCTTTCCAACCAACTGACCATTCGAGTCCCCACCAATAGGATGGTGGGGTTAGTTCACCTATGGGTGATGGGGTTCTGGTCAACCAAATTATTTTCTTTTAGTTATTTGTTCCAGGACTTACCTTCACCATATCGAACCTTGAGACAGGCTCGACAAAGCACACCGTTACTAGACTGGCAAACCGAACAATTTGTCTTCCCTGCAAAGCAAAATATTTAGTAGTGCTTAAAGAGCAAATCAGTATCTAAGAATTAGTCACAAGATCTCACAGTAATAATTACCAATACATGGCTGATCATTATCAAGATTTCCGCAATGCTTGCAATCTTCTTCTCCACACAATTTCTTTTGTCTGCATTCATGTATTCAAAATTCATAAGAATATCACACCTGTTGTCATTTTTGGATGAATTTTTTTTCTCGTTGTTTATAGAACAGAGATGTGAATAGAAACCTCATTACCAGTGAGCACAACCAAATTAAAGTTGCATTCGGTTAAGCTTCAAGTTTATTTGATAGGGATCACATAGATGACTTTCGTTTGTCTTTCAACATTAGGGTTATTTTCATTATTTAAGAAGGATTTGGTATTTGATCATGGTTAAGATTCTTTTTAGGGTAGTTTTGTTTTCTCACTATGATTTTACGATTATAAATAACTCAAGTGCTTACCTAATGGCAATGGCAATTTCTATCTTTTCCTCTTTTGGATCTTCATGTACTTTCATTATTTTTTCTCTTATTAATGTAACTATCTTATCTTGATGAAAAGAAGAAGAGAAATTGGCAATTTCCATGAACCGTGCCTGTACAAATCTGATCTGGCCATTTGGTAACCATACAAGAAGAAAGTGCTCTTTTATTCTAAACTGTCTTTGCAATAGTTCTAAATTCATCTGAACCATGATTATTTCATTTAGCACTTAAACAAAAAAAGGGCTAAAAGATATTAAGTTTGTGGGCATCCAACTCAAAACCAATTGACAATGAGTGGAGTAGCCCAGGATCCTTATGTATTGGGTTGCAAGGCTTTAATCTTCCCAGTGGGACTATTCTCAACAAAAGATGCATTTTTTCCTTGTGCTAAGCTCACCCAAACACAACCTTGTTAATTGGGTATAATGGTATCATAACAACTTCTCATGTACCAAAGCCTTAAAGGGAAAAATCTAATAGTCCATCAAATCTTTGTAAAAGATCTTTTGCAATAAGTCGAGTTGCCAAGAAGGATCATTGCTCGTTCATGAGCCTAATCATCGACGAGATAGCTCAAATCAATGAAAATCTCACAGCAATCAGACTGCAGAAAAGCTTATATTATCACAGAATTTTTATAAATGTGTGAATGTGTTTCTTTTGCTGCTAATTTGCAGAGCGTAAATTGGAAGAGTCCTGTTTGGATTAATTCAAAAGCAGCTTTTTCTTCTCCATAAAGTAGTAGCCTACCTATCAATTGTTGGGTTGTTGTTCTTTATTTTATGAAAACTATATAAAGAATACAGTTCTAATTTTCACCAAAAACCTGTTTTAATAAAAACTGTACTATTTTAAGTTGAGCACAGACAGACCCTAGTTATATCAAGAGACAAAATTGTTGAGAATAGTCCCACATGGGATATGAGAGCCTAGCAAACTTAATATATGATAATCATGGGTCACACCACTCATAGCCAATTGGTTTTGAGTTGGAAGCCCACAAACTTAATAAAAATAAGTTGGTAAAAACAACAAACACATTATCTGTAACAAACGAAAGAAAAATGATAATGTTTGGATGATAATGGAGAAGTGAAAATACCTGCAGAAATGGCAACAAATCCCAAAAACAGAGTCGTATATACTTCCTCTGCTTTTGCTATCGCAACGCCGAGCCAAAGCGTCAGGGGAAAGTCTGTTCTTCAGTTCTCTTACTCTCTCTTCTTTAACAAACAATTTCCTTCGAGTCTGTTCCGAAAGACTAACTCTTGCTAAACCAGAAAAAAAAAAAATTGCATCAGTCAAAAAATTGAAGGAAACCCTTATCTTGTTGGGCTTCTAAAGAAAGAACTAGAGAGAAAAGATGGAACCTTGAGGAGATGTTATCGCGTTTTCTCCAGGTTTTGGGTTCAATCGACTGGATCGCCGCAGATACGGTAGAGATTGAGGTATTAAGTCAACTCCCTTCAATCGATTCGAACGGCGCAATGAAGTTAAAGAGTAGACTTTTTTGCAGTAGTTCCGAGGGGTCTTGGATGGTGTTCTTGAAGAGATTATCGTTCGAAGCTCAGAGACGCTCTTCTCAAGTCCTAGAGAAGCCAATCGTGCCTATTGAAGAAAGAAAAATCGATTAGAGAGAGAGAGAGAGAGAGAGAGAGAGAGATGGGTATTGGGGTTTGATTGAATATCTACCTGATTCTCTGAGATTCGAGCAAGTCGAAGGCTTTCATAGTTGGTCTCAGATTTAAGGCTTCCCATGGCTGAACTTCTGTGTTCTTTTTCAACTCCGTGGTCTCAGGCTCTCAGATATTCAAAAATGTAGGCTCAACGGCTATCTATTATACAATTCAGGAAGGGGGCAGAGTTGTCCTCTTTATAAAATGTGTGTTGCTTGATAAGCCTCTCTCCATGCCCTCTCTCTCGATCTCTCTCGATTTCTCTCTGCTCCCTGCCCTCTCTCTCTATCTCTGAAGCAGGCTCCCCCTCTCTCTGCAGGCTCCCCCTCGAGGTTTTGAGCCGTGCCGGAGGCACGGCGATATACCTAGTATATTTACAGTTCAAATTCAGGAGCTCTGTAGGGCAAGTACTATGGTATCCCCCAAATTTTAGTGCATGAAGTCTCAAATGGTAGTTAGAGGGAGGGGTAAGTATTAAGGTTGAGGCACCAAATTTGGGGTAGCAATAGATGGAGTAGAGGGCGACAATCCCTTTTTAGCCAATTTTAAAAAAGGTTTAGGCGACAAAGGGAGTGTGGGGCGACACTCCCTACCCCCTTTTATTTGTTGTATTTTTTTTTGAAAGGAATTTTTTTTGTTGTATTAAGAGATTAATGATTTGTCT
>MVGT01004493.1:56239-75625 GCA_002174775.1 Macleaya cordata
AGATTCTCCGACTTCAAAGTTGCCATCATCTTCACCTAAAAAATTCCAGCACCGTTTGAGTGTACTGGATGTGAAACTACACCTTTTACTTGATCCTATTCCATGGTTTCAATGGCTACAATTCTACAAATATCTGATTTGGATACTTTTGATTGGATGCTGTTGGTTGGATTTGTTACGACTTGAGGACAAGTCGTTTGTGAAGGGGCGTGTAATGTTACGTACCCTATTAGAGATAGACTTATAGAGTCCTAGTTAGATAAGTATTAGTCTTGGTTAAGATAATAGTATTTAGTTATCAAATATTTTAATTATTTTAGATAAGGATTGTAAGCCTATAAAAGGCATGGGTCGTTTGTTATTTAGAGGAATGAATTAATGAAGTTATTTAGTTTATTTAAAAAAAAAAGCTTCGGTAAATTTAGTTGTTAGCTAATTCTTAGTTATTAATTAATTAAGTTGTGTTTGGATCCTTACCAATGAGGGTCGTTAATCAATCATAAGGTATGCGATCTTTGCAAAACTGATGGATGTGGAGAGGTTATGCAAGGTGGGGATTGTACTTAATGCAGTAAGGATTCAACCCTATTTGTTTGTGGCTTTATAGGTGTAAACTAGTTTTTGAAAACAAGTTTTTGAATCACGAACCAAACGGGCCCTAAATTTTTTAACGACGTTCTTCGTCATCTTTTGTTTTCCTAATTGATCTTTTTCTTGCTTATTATTAGGGTAGTAATCTTGATCATGATGATTAATTCCGCAGTCGTTAATGAGTGCATAAAGTTCTGACCCTACAAACTCTTCTGGTGTCTTAGAAAATACAAAATCATTATCGTCTTCTTCTACCCTGCTAGTGCTTGATGATCCTCCTCCTGTTGCCAGCATCTTAATTTTCTGAATTTCGCTATCAACTTTACTTCTTATTGTGTTTTGACTTGTATTGTTGTACTAGGTCATAGACGACCCAATAAGGGAATCCCATGTTGGAAAATAATTGATTTTTGAAGTAAAAAATTGAGCTCATTTATTAAGTGGGTCCCACATTTATTTTCGGTGGGACCAAGCATGTTGATCAACCGTCCATGTTACAAAAATCAATTTTGTGTGAATTTTAAAGGTCTTCAAGATCCCTACGAGAATTGTAAAATTAATTGGTCTTTTGTCAAATAGAGGAGAGCAGTTATAAATAGTGGTGTTTATGTTATATAAGTGTGTTGTAACCTTAGTTTATTACAACACATATACACCTGATAAGAGGGTAACAAATTTGTTTATAGAGTCGTCCCATTTGAATCGTTACAACGGATGGGTGTGTGATAATTTCGCATACCTCACTCAAATTTATTCTTTCTTCTTACCTCTTCTTATTTTTAATTTTTGATTTCGTTCTTTTCATTCTGAAATTGACTAACATCCCACTTAGACATCAACTAGGATTGGGGACCTTAATTAATTACTTATCTAGTTATTTATGGATTACTCTTTCTCATTTTAGGGGAAGTTAACTAAATAAAAAATAAAAAGCAAATAATTAAGAAGTCCAAACTCCAAATTCTAGCACGCATATACTACCTAATTTGTGGGAAAAAGAAAAATATTTAGACCCCTAAATAAGTGGGGAGCCAGGATTTTGATGTGATAGTTTCACTCCTTGAATTCTAAATTTTTCCCGAGAATTTTGGAGGTAGAACTTCTAAATTGAATGGCTCCTCCAACTCATTTACCCAAGCCTAGCTAAGCTACTGCTTGGGGTATATTCATCAATAGACAAAAAAAAGTCGCTACCAATTTTATTGACACCCCTAACACGGTTAAATGAGGTTGACCATTCGAAAAATCTTCCAAAACTCAAAAACCTAATCGACTTGGTTTTTGCACAACCTAATATAAAATAAGGAAGAATGTTTTACGTGATGAAGTTGTTTGACCAAAATAAGAATTGTCATTAGTAATTGTGGAGTCAAACCAAATTGATCAAGTCCAACCTAACGGGCCTGCTAACAACATTTTGAGGATGCCTTGAAAATTTCCCAAAATAGAAAGAGAGTTCTAAACTTGTCAAGTAATAAAACCCCCAAGCCCTATCTGAAGACTCAGGTACAAAGCCCAGTTTCCATTTTTGGGCAGAATAGTTTTGAGTGAAATTGGACCGAAATTGAACCAATATTGATGGTTCTGATAAAACCTCAACAGGTGCACTCAAAACAGGACTTGAAGATCGAGAGATCGTTGCCAACGTACTCTTGAAAGAACCCTAGCGATCGATGTCAACTCTAGAATCAATTAAAAACAATTATCCATCGATCAAATGCGTAAAATTTGATATAAAACTTGTATCCATTACATTGTGCATTTTTGTTGTTTAAAATCTGTTCCAACAATGGCAGCCAACTAAGTTAAAATTATATATTTTTATTCTTACGTGCATATGTTGTAAATTAATCAGTTTAGCCTCCCTTAGGTAATTAGTTGTAATTAATAACTTCCTTAACAAGTTAATTAACTCAATTAAAACTAATATCATTCATAATCGATCGACCAAAAAATTTAAAAAAATTAAAAAAAAAAAGTGAAAAAGAAGAAGAAATTGTTTATAAATATGATCAACATGAACTTTATCGATTAATTCTTCTTCGTTCGTACGTAATGACCGATCTTGAATCCATATACCTTCTTTCATTCAATCTTAATTTTAATTTCTTCTGCTTGGTCGACCAAATTTTGGAACCGCCCTCATCTTCTTATTATTTTTTCTAACTTTTTTCTCATCAAGTTGATCATACAGATTAACCCTAAAAGTGTCGATGAGGAATTCATCATCATCATCATCATCATAATCATAATCATAATCATCATCATCACCATCACCATCTTCTTTGTTCTCATGATCATCAGCATGCACATAATCTTCTTTAACGACGACGTCGTCCAAGTTCGTCATATTTTGTTTTCCTAATTGATCTTCTGCTTCCTGCTTATTAGGGTAGTAATTATTATATTGATCATGATGATTTTCACAGCAATAGTTAAAGAGTGCGTAAAGCTCTAACCCTAGAAACTCTTCTGGTGTCTAAGAGAATACAAAATCATTATCGTCTTCTTCTACCCTAGTTGTACTACTTGATGAATCCATGGCTGCTGTCGCCGCTGCTGCTGTAGTAGTACTTGATGATCCTCCTGATGCCATCTTAATTTTCTGAATTTCGCTATCAACTTTTCTTCCTTTCTTAATTCTTCTAACCAATTAAGTTGTTCTTTATATATTATATAGATAACCAACTTTCTATATATATATATATATATATATTACCTTACCTTGTTTACTTATCCTAGTAATCTATGGATTACTCTTTCCGATTTTAACCCTACTTGGTAATCTACTGTAAATATTTGTAAATGCAAAAATTTACAGTTAATCATATATAGGGGATTGATGAAAGTATCTAATAGCAAATATTTGATGAGTTTTGTAATAAATTTACAATTTATGAAATTTTAATTAGTACTAACAAAAATTGTAAATTTTTGTATTTGCGAATATTCATAGTGTACAAAGTATGGCCCCGGTGGAGATTAACTAATTAAAAAACCAAATAATTAAGAATCCAAAGACTCCAAACTCCAAATTGTAGCACAGTATATATGGTACTACCTATTTGTGGGAAAAAAGAAAAAGAAACATTTTTAATTGAATTGTGTATTTAGACCGTTGATCCCCTAAATAAATAACTGTGGAAGCGTGTGATAGTTTCACCCCTTGAATGGAAGATTTACCCGGTGAATTGCAAAAGTAAAACATCCAAATAGAATGGCTTCCCCAACTCATTTATGGGATCCGGCGCGCACATTTTTATTTTGTCCACAGACTCGACGCACACATTAACTCAACTCACCTAAGCTACATGTTAGGGTAGAATAGTGACAAAAGGGGAATACTCTCACATTGGTTGGTTATAAGGAGGGATCTTGGAGTTTATATGGGTTTGGGTCAACTCCACCTTATAGGCTAGTCTTTTGGGTTGGAAGTCTGAACCCGTGACAAAGTGGTATTGGAGCAAACCCGACCCATTCTGATGTTACTCCAAGCGCCCACACACAAGGGAGGTGTATCCACGAGGGTAGTGGGTCTCCCAAATGAGAGTGGAGACGGGTATAGATATTGGCACAACTGCAACGAGGGCGTTAAATGATTCGGGTGGGAGAGAATGTCACGGTGGAATAGTGACAAAAGGGGAATAATCCCACATTAGTTGGATAAGGGGGATCTTGAGGTTTATATGGGTTTGGGTCAACTCCACCTAATAAGCTAGTCTGTTGGGTTGGAAGCCCGAACTTATGACATACAACTAGCTAGATTGGGGTATATTTTTTTGTGGTAGATAATACTATAGTACATGTTACATCAACAATTAAAGATGTAAATACATCGCAACGAGTGTATGAGAAGCATATAAAAACTGATACAAATATGTTCACCAACAGAATAAGAGAAGTTGCCGCCAAATAGATGAAAAGAAATATCAATGACATAAGTCTTATTGATTTATAATAGGACCGAAATGTAGATAGGTGGTTTTGAGCATCTGCTACGCAAGCTACCACAGGGCCACATGTAACTTTAAAATTGTAAAGTGCTAACAATGTTATCTAAGTTTTTTCAAGTTAAAGATGCTGCTCGGAGTCGACTCAACTTCGTGGGGGTTTTATGGGGACTAAGGTTTGGAGAGCACGCGGATAAGGAGTAGGTAACTTATACAATGAGATGATGGCACTTGACACTTCGCTTATTCAGGCACTCCGGTGCCCCGAGCTATTGTTACGAGTGCCCACTTCCCAACGTAATTGACACGGAGTAGGACGCAAACACTGCACATGTTCTTTGCTGACTGTAGAGAGGGGCCAATGATGGAAGAGGAAACATACAACTGTGCCAACTCACCCCCTCCGCTCTCTCTATAAATAGCCTTTCTTTGCTCTCATTTGGGGGATTCTATTCTTATAAAAAGGGGAGAGAGATAACAAAAGCTAGTGAGAGGTCTGTGACTTGGAATGTTCTTGGCATATTAGAACATTCTGGTAGCATAACTTTGAATGTTCTCGGCATCATTGAACATTCTCGAAGAATAATTTTGATTGTTCTCGGCGCCTCTCCCGAAGACCGACGACTCCAAGGTTGAAGTCCTTTTCTCCACTCCAAGCCTCCTAGTTTCCCACGAAGCAATGACAATTTATTGGTTTAGGCGAGTGTTGGTCTCCCCCCGGCATTCAAAATCCCTATGCTTTCTCACCAAGTCCTTATCCACATTGACCTACTTAGCATAAACGATACTCTACGTTGAACCTTGCATTTTCATCTACTTACAATATAATACGAGATTAATTACATAAGACAAACTAATAGCAATATAATAGGCTAAAAGTTTTGATCCCAAAACCTCCTACAATAAAGGACCGCCCGAATAAAAAAAAAAAAGCACGATAAATGACCCTAAATTTTCAAATTTTACAGGGCATCCACATATATAATTGTGATTAACTAGGTATATCCCCTACTCAATATACGTATTGGATTTATTTTATTTTATTTTTGTAATTATCCCTCGATTTTTTAACGAAACAAAGAACACCCCTTAAAATTCTGTTTAACATCTTTAATCATTATTTATTTTTTTTTAAATGCTATAGAATTGAAAATGACAAACTTAAAATCATGCGTAGTAATTTTTACATCTTATTTACACTCATGTGTTGTGTTGAAATTTTTGTGAGGATAATATCCTCATTACAAAAAAACATAGAAATAAAAATAGAAAGATAGTTCTAAACTTGGCTATACTAATAAAACCAAACCAAACCTAACCCAAAAGGCAAAGACAGGTACAAAGCCCAGCATCCGTGTTTGGGCAACATAGTTTTGAGTGAAAAAGTTAAAATTGAACCAACATTGATGGTTATGATAAAACCTTAACCGGTTCAGTTCCATGGGGGTTAGGACTTACGAATGTTTGTCAAAAGGAGGTGAGCAGCTTCATGGCTCTGACTTCTTGTTACATTTTTTAGTAGTGAATTAATCCAATAAGTGTCAGTTTTAGTTAGCATAATTAGTAGTGTCTGTTATTGTTGAATAACTTAAATCGAATTTCTTACCTCATAAAAAATAAATTTTTGTTGCAATATCATTTCATACTGATCTTCTTCGGCGGGAAATATAAAAATTCAACCAACAACGTTAAAAAAAAAAAAAAAAAATGATCACTCCTTTATTTGGTGAAGAGTTAATTTGGAGGTGAAATGTGTACATCTTGTGGATGCTTTTTTTTTTTTGGCATTTTTGTACCTCAACTGGTATTTCTAATTTCTCAATCAATTTATGTGTCACAGGTCTCCCTTTCTTCTCTCTTTTTTTTTTCTCTCTCTCTCTAAGAGGAATTCAAAAGCAAGAGAACACTATTTTTTTTATTCCTCTCCTCTTCCTACAAATTAATTAATTGAGCAACACATATTTTTTTTTGTTGTATGTACAAAATTCTTCTGAAATTCTCTGCTTTATTTGGATCAGCTAAGTGAGCATGTTGATACTTCTTCTTCTTCTTCTTCTTCTTCTTCTTCTTCTTCTTCATCCCTTTGTGAAGTATTTGTGAGTCTACCAATTAATACATCTAATGCTTCTTTCATCCACCAATGCTGGCAAACTTCTCTTGCTTCTTTTACATTCATCTGCAATTAATAACAAACAATTTCACCTAAAATTAGGCCCTTATTTATATAGTTGACATTTTAGCACTCTAGACCCTGTTTTGGTTACTACTAAAAATCCTAATTTTGACCTAAAAATGGTCGGTATAGAAAACTTTTCTTTCAAAATTGTCGGAAAATATTGATTTTGACCTAGAAATATATAGATGGTATAGAAAACTTTTCTTTCGAAAGTGTTGTAAATAAAAATTAAAGGGGAAAAAAAGAAGAAGAAGAAAATGAAATACATACCCATCTTCTTGTTCGGACTTTTTCTTCGGGCCAAGATTCTAATTCTTCCTTAACAAGTAAAGGAAACATATATCCTTCATAATATGTGTCATATCTTTTGCTCTTGAAACTCCATTTCCCGAGCTCACACTGCATTGCATTGCATTGCATAAAATTAAAGTCAATTATCATCATATTATAATCATCACGTATTCTTTTTCTTAATTACTGTCTAACGCTAATTAAAAATGCTCAACATTAACTAAATAACTAACCTCGACATTTCCTTGTACACCGGCTTCTTCTATTGTTTCTCGCAAAGCTGCCTCTTCCATTGATTCATCCATCTCCCAACCTCCCTGAACAAAACAAAAAAAAAAAAAAAAAAAAAAAAAAAAAAAAAAAAAAAAAAAAAAAAAAAAAAAAAAATTCAATAACAATTTATCGAACTACTGCTTAAAATCAAATAAATATTCATACAAATACGTGTTGGTTTGGAGTCTTTTGACAATGGTTTCTTCGTTTCATGCATCCTAATTAACTTGAAGTTAATGGCGAAAATTAAATAAAAAAAGTCTTTTTAGTGATTAAAAAATAGAAGCGAAAACGATTATTACCCAATTAAGTAGGTCTAATAAGGGATAATAATTTTGCTTTCATCATGCATGTATGTGAAGTTAATGCATGTATTATCAAAAATAGCTTAAGCCAAAATATTGTGATCGGATCACTTCGACTCTAATTTGAAGATAAATTCTAAAATTGATTATTCCAATAAGTCGTTT
Organism: Macleaya cordata; assembly: GCA_002174775.1. NCBI lineage: Eukaryota > Viridiplantae > Streptophyta > Magnoliopsida > Ranunculales > Papaveraceae > Macleaya > Macleaya cordata. The sequence continues at coordinate 63,991 of MVGT01004493.1, forward strand.
TCATAAACAGTTACTATGATAAGCAAACTTTGGGAGACTAGTTCAACGGACGCGTAATTTTAAAAAAAAAAAAAAAAAAATTCTTGGCCGACTAAGTCAACGGTCCCCAATTACCCCATTAATGAACTTGCAGGGTTAAATTTTGTTGACCCATTTTAACATAGGTGACCAAAACCACACCAGCATATTGATCATCAGGATTCGAATATGTAAGGGCTAACACTAGTCAAACCGTGCAAGCATTCTGCTAATTGTACGTTTTTGTCTCTGAACTAATGAGGTGGTGGGTTATGTTGACCCACGTTACAACTGAGCAAAAATTCAGGATTTTAGTAGTAGTACCTTTGGGAATAACATAGCGTGGCCTTTCTGTGAACTGATACAAAGAACTTCCACTTCTTCATCGTTATTGACATTTTTGTATCTGTAAGGTATGCATCTGTAAATTTTAAGAACAGAGAAAAAAAATCAGACAAAAAAAATCTTTGAAAAAAACTGAAATTACCCAGTTTAATTAAACCTAAAATGATAAAAAAAAAAAAATCAAGAAAAAAAATGAATCTGAAATAGTTTTTGAATTGGAAATTATGAAGAGAACCCACGTACGTACCCAACAACTAGGCGACAGCCTTTATAATTGTATCTCTGCAATTCTCTTCCTTTACGAGAAACCAAAGCAACCATCTTCCTTTTTATTGTTTGCTTAATTTCTCAACTTAATTTTGAAGAAACAAAAGAAAACCCAGACCAAACAAAAGCCCTAAAATCAGATCACCCTTTTGAACAATTACAATAAGAATAGAGAAGAAGATTGTTGATTTATCCAATCTCTCTGTTTCTCTCTCTAGCTCTGTCTCTCTCTACTATGTTTTTTTATGTATATCTGTATCTTGATTTTTTTGGGAAATTCTGTTTTGTGAGAGAAAAACAGATTAGAGAATACAGGAAAGGAATGGATGGTAAGTAATGTGTTTCTCTTGGATAAGGGAGTTGCGGCTGAAACGTATCCCTTTAATAGCAAAAAAAAAAAAACAAGGAGTTGAGAGGGAGTTGTGGGTCCCTCTTTATTTTCTCTTCTGTGTGCAACAAAACCGTGTGTCTTGACTATCGATACGGATGGTACGTGTCCCTGACGCGTCACGTCGTTTCCTTCCGGGAGATTGATTTTCTTCGTCGTTTCCTTTCTCTCTCTAGAAAAATAATAGAAAAAAAATATCTGTGATTCTATACATCTGGGATTAGGTAAACGTTATTCAACTACACGATTATTTCTCCCACGTGTTAGATATTGTGGGTTCCCCTTGAAGGCCCTCTTTGATTCAGCTTCATCCTTGAAGCCTTCAACCTTCACAACAAAACTTTCGAACTGATTCATTTCAGCAAATTTTTTTACAAGATCAGTCCAACAACTGTCGGCTAACTCTAATTCTATACCGCCAAGTAGCCAACAGTAAAAAAATGATTTCTCAATTATGTAAGGGTGATGTTAATAGAATAACCAAAATGGATGGATGGGGGATGGCTTGGTTAAATGTACTTTCACCTTAGAATCCCTTCATTCAACTTGTAACTCATTTTACTAGGAGAAATGATACACCTACACCGAGCCATACACGCGCCATACACGCGGCTGACGTGGCCGGTGAGGTGTATCGAAATATTTTGATCTGCCGTTTGACTCGTCAGCGATGACGTGTACTAAATGGTCCAAAAAAATTTCAAAATTTTGGCAGATTCTGGTGCGATTTTCAAAATGGTCCCAAAACCTAAACTAACCAGATCCAACCCACTCTCACCTCACAGAGAAATCTCAAACCCTAAAACTAAAAGGACCCCTCACAGCCGTCACCACTCTCCTGCTCATCGTCACCACTCCAGCAGATTTCTTTCTCTTCTCCGGTAGATCACCTGCTCATCTTCACCTGCTCATCTCGCCACTCACCGTCAGCACTCTCGTTCACTTTCACTTTCCCTCATCGTCACCACTCCGGCAGATTTCTTTCATTTCTCCTCGCCGGCATATGTTTGGAGATACGTCGGCGACGTCTGGTACTCCTTTTCACTTTCCCTCACTTTCTCTCTCTAGTTCATCTCCTCATTCCTTTTCTCACATAATTTCTTACTGTTTGAATAAAATCAAGCAGAAATCAACTAATTAACCACCTAAACAAACAGATTCCTCAACTGCAAACCCACCAGAATCATCAACAACTTCAATACTACTCATATCTTCTCTAGTAAAAGTAACACTTGAAGTAGATGACCCAACTGTTTCTGTGAATAATTCCTCTGGAAATAATGCCTTTCTCTTTCTTCTAATCATTTCCCATTTTTTCGTCAAATCCGATACCTCTCTATCGACCCTTCTAGCACGTGAATCCTTGACAACTTCCATCGATGACCAATCTCTCCTATCACGACTTATTCTTGTTGCTATTTTAGCTATTTTAGCTATTTTAGTAATCTGTAATCTGTTTGTTTAGGTGGTTAATTTCTTCATTGTTTAGGCTAATTGCAGTCCTTTTTGTATAAAATCAAGTTGAAATCAATACTACATTTGATATACAGAAGGACATTTTGGGTTAATATTTTTTATTTTTTTTAAGAATGTAACCATTTTGGTTTATTAATGTTACTGTTTTTTTTTTCTTCTTGATGTTGTTGTTAGGAATTAGAGATATATCATGTTCTTATTAACTAATATAATTATGATACAGCATCGATGTTGTTGTTAGTAATTAGGGATATCATGTTCTTAAAAATCGTGATTTCATTACAGAATAGAATAAAATGTGATGTATAGCATGCCTTGTATGGTAGGATGCAATTAAGGTGTTTGTGAAATTTCCTGAACCAATGAATATAATTATTGATGTTAACCTTCATTTATTTTTTTTACTAGTAATGGCTTTGTTCTATGTATTCATGTGTGGCACGTAGAAATGGAAAATGAATCTGCAGGTAATGGGGTATTAACGGAAGATGTTGAAATTGTTATTGATGATGCTAATAATGAAAATGAACCTATCATGAGTGAACCTGTCATTCTTGAGCCCGAGGTCGGGATGAAATTTGACAATTTTGATGCAATGTATGCATGTTTTAAAAAATATGCCATGTTGAAGGGTTTTCCTGTGAGGAAGAGATCAACGAGGAAGGGGGATGATGGCATAGTGAGATATGTTATTTTAGAATGTGCTCGGGCAGCAAAGGATAGTAGTAAGACAAGCAATCCCTTGAAACCCCAACCAAAAAGTGGAAAGGAATGCAAAGTCAGGCTCACTGGATGTTTAGACATGGATGAAAGATGGCGGGTTACCGTAGTTTTTCTTGATCACAATCATGAGTTAAGTCCGAGCAAATCTCGATTTTATAGATGCAATCGACAAATCAGCACAAGTATGAAAAGGCTACTCGACTTATATGGTAGATCGGGAATCCCAATGTGCAAAAATTTAACTCATTTGTGGTTGAAGCAGGTGGGCATGATAAGTTAACATTTTTGGAAAGAGATGCTAGAAATTATGTCGATTACTTGAGGCGTCTACAACTTAAGGAAGGAGATGCAATTGCAATTCAAAGATACTTTTTGAGGATGCAAGAACAAAACACTCGTTTCTTCTTTAATATGGATTTGGATGCAGAGGGTCATTTGAAGAATATTTTTTGGGCAGATGGTAGGACTAGAGAAGCATTCAAGGAGTTTGGTGATGTCGTTACTTTTGACACTACATACTTAACTAACAAGTATGGCATGCCATTTGCCCCCTTTGTTGGGGTCAATCATCATGGGCAATCTATTTTACTTGGGTGTGGGTTGATTTCAGGTGAGGATACAGAAACATTCGTTTGGTTATTTAGCACCTGGCTTTTCTGCATGTCTGGTTGTGCCCCTAAAGGAATAATTACGGACCAAGACAGAGCAATAAAAAATGCGATTGCAATTGTTTTCCCTGACACTAGGCATCAGTGGTGTTTGTAGCATATATTGAAGAAGTTGCCAGAAAAGTTAGGTAGCTGCACAGAATACAATTCTATTTCTTATGCTCTAAAATGTGTAGTGTATGAAACCCAATGGCCTGAAGAGTTTGAAAAGCGTTGGAGTGATAGGTTTGAATTGCATGAGAATGATTGGTTGAATGGCTTATATGATGAGAGAAATCGATGGGTTCCATGTTTCGTGAAAACGAGCTTTTGGGCGGGGATGTCGACCACTCAATGAAGTGAAAGCATCAATGCTTTCTTCGATGGGTATGTCCATGCAAAAACATCTCTGAAGCAATTTGTTGAGCAATATGAATGTGCTTTAAGGTGTAGAGTGGAAAAGGAGTTTGAGTCAGATTTTAAGTCATTTTCAAAAACTATCCCACTTGTCACTCACTATGAAATGAAAAAGCAAGTACAAGGAGTTTACACCATAGCAAAATTTCGGGAGTTTCAAGCTGAGTTAATTAACCGGAAAGATGTATTGTGAAGTAATCGATGTTAGGAATGGTTGCATAGTTACGGAGTATGATGTACAAGTGGATTGGGCACTTTGTATTTTCTTTTTCGCTTTATTATGTGTGTTTGATTCTGGCTAAAAAAATTGTAACTATATGTGATAGGGGGCTCACTTTCAACATTGGAGTAGAAGCTTTGCAGCGCAAAATGTGGCACCTGCAGTTGGAAGTTTTGCAGAATCTCGATTCCTCGATGTCAATTCTAATATGTTTAACATGTAATAGGATTACTTTTGGATGAACAAGTTACCTAAACCAATGATTGTAAGATTTCAACATGATCTTGAATTTTAAAACATGCTATTGATTAATACCTCGTGAATTTTGAAAATGATCTTGATTAATGTCTCAAAGTCCAAGTTGATTTGTTTGAATTTTAAAACATGCTCTTGATTAATACCTACTGGAAAAAAAAGGTCCATCTAGCTATAGCTATAGGATAGCGAGAGTTAATTTTGGGAGACCCATATATCCCATTATTAGTGCATATGCCAACATAATACAAATTTGGGAGTTCTGACAACATAATATAAACACTTAGGTTCATTTTAAAACTGGCAACTGAATTTCGAAGATTTGACAACATAATATAAATTTAGATTCATACACCAAAACTTAAATGCTACATTAAAATTTCGATCAACTGGATGTTCATACAACAAATGAAATCATAAAAACAGACTTCAAATTCAGCAAAGATACAACAATTCCATACAAAAAACTTTACGAAGATTAAACAATTACATAGATCCCCAAAATATAAACTTAAGGCCCCTACTGAAACTTAATATTAACAAAATTTTCCATAAGTGATTCACAAAATTCTAATTGTCGGAGCATCGCACGTCGCTCCACTTCAAGTTCCATCATCAATTTCTCTTTGACCGTTTTACTCTGTTGGGACGAAGAAGCAACTTCGCCTACTTTCTTATCATATGTATAAGAAGACTCTCCTAACCATGCAAAGAAACCACACCCCTTATCGCCAGCCTAATATGAATTACAAACAAATTAAATAGTGTATCCATAAATAAATTACTAAAATTAAGACAAAAATAAATAGATTCACTTACACTCTTAGATTCAGGACAACAATAAAACTTATTTCCTTTACTGTAATCTTTTTTCGAAGTCTTCACGTTACAGAAGCCTTTTTCACATCGACAGATACAGAGTTCATCTTCCCAACACCAGAAACCGCATCCACCTTTACTTATCTATGATAGACAAATAAATACATTCACACTCTCTTAATACATGAAATTAAAATAATAACATCATCAAGATATTCAATAGTTATCAATTACATACCTCTAGTGGACATTTTACAAAGTCACGTTTGTAATTGCCACTAGTGTACGATCTGTGCTTCGTTAAGAAACCTTGGCAACAGTTACATTTGATTTTAGTGATTTGAGTTTTCCACATTGGATTGATTTCTCCCATAACTAATAAATTTGAAATTGAATTGATTTCCATTAATACATAGAACAAAACCATTACTAATATAAAAAATAAATGAAGGTTAATATCAATAATTATAAATCATTGGTTCAGGAAATTTCACAAACACCTTAATTGCATCCTACCATACAAGGCATGTTATACATCACATTTTATTTTATTCTGTAATGAAATCACGATTTTTAAGAACATGATATCCCTAATTACTAACAACAACATCGATGGTGTATCATAATTATATTAGTTAATAAGAACATGATATATCCCTAATTCCTAACAACAACATCAAGAAGAAAAAAAATAACAATATTAATAAACCAAAATGGTTACATTCTTAAAAAAAAACACATTAACCCTCACTGTCCTTATGTATATCAAATGTAGTGTTGATTTCAACTTGATTTTATACAAAAAGGACTGAGATTAGTTGAAACCCTAGTAGATTGAAGCTAAAACAGTAAGAAATCATGAGAGAAAAGGATTGAGGAGATGAACTAGAGAGAGAAAGAGAGGGAAAGTGAAAAAGAGTACCAGGCATCGCCGGGGTGTCTTCGGACATATGCCGGCGAGGGTTGACGTTGAGCAGCTTCTGGAGTGGTGATGGCGAGTGGCGACGGTGAGCAGCTGCCGAAAAACTCCCGACGAGTGGTGACGATGAGCGCCAGAGAAGGTTTCAGCTGTGAGGACTTTTTAGTTTTAGGGTTTGAGAAGATTTTGAGTGAGAATGGGTTAGATCTGTTTTGTTTAGGGTTTTGAGATGATTTTGAAAACCATGCCAGAATCAGCGTCTTTTTTGAAAAATTTTGAATTAGGTTTCTGACACGTCATTGCTGACAAGTCAAACGACAGAACAAAATATTTCGATACACCTCAGCCATGTCAGCTGCGTGTATGGCGCGTGTATGGCTCGGTGTAGGTGTATCATTTCTCTTTTACTAGAGGGGGAGTTCAACTCTTTAAATAATTACATCCCACCAAAATATGAAAATACACCTCACCATCCCTACTACCACCACTGCACCACCACCACTACCGTGCCACCGCCACCGTCTCCAACTAATTATAAAAACAAAAACCCACCTCCTTTACCGCCTCCACTACCATCAACATCTCCACCACCCTACCTCCTCCATCACCAACATCTCCACCATCGCCTCCACCCTCCACCCACCACTTCAGATCTCTCCCCACATATCCAAATAAAAAATATTTCAGATCCAAAAAATAATAATAACGAACGAAGAAGATGATCAAATTCGACAACTAGTGGTTGAATTCAACTAATTTTTTTTACCACCACTGATCGAGATCATGATTTTGATCACTGTTTGTCAAAAATTTTGATTGAATTCGACTACATTGGTTCTGATTTGATTGTCAAAAAAAGAAAACTCACCTGTTTTAGGTGGTGGTGGGGTGGTAGAGGCGGTGGATAAGAAATAGGGTGTAAGGAAGTAGAAGGTGGGGAAGTCGATCTCTGTGTGTGGGGGTGGGAGAGAGTTTTTAGGCTTTTGGTTTGTTTTTTTAATCTAGTTGTATGGGGACGATGGTGGTGGAGGCAATGGTGGCGGTGGAATGGGGGTGGTGGTGACAGTGGAAAAATGGTGGTGATGACGAAGGATGTGGGGTGGTGGAGATGGAGATTGTAATGATGGTGGAGGAGGGGGAAGGGGTTTTTTTCTGGGTGGGACAGTGGTAGTGGTGGTGGAGAAAAAGAAGTTTAGAGAAAGAGAGAGATGAGTTTAGAGACATAAAGGGGTAATCGACCTCTTAGTAAAACTAAAGTTTGCCCATCAACCATTTTATCAATTTTAGTTCACCCCCTAACCAAGCCACCCCCCATCCATTTTGGTTCCTCTATTAACAACATTCTTATGTAAAATCGATATTACAATCACAAAATAACTTGACAAGTTTATATAAATGCGGCTTTCAAGAAATTAACCGTCAAAATAAATGATATAGGTTATGACTAGAAAGCTTGTTCGGTTAAGCGCTAACCTAACGACCTTAAATTTGTGTGGCTCCAAACCCATGATTAGGGATAACAATGGGTACCCTTCTATCCGGAACTGTTTATTGCAGTTCGAGGACCCAATTTTTTTTATCCAAAATGGGTCTACACCAGTTTCACTCGATAGATACCCGCGGGTACCCAGTTCTTTGTAAATTTCATAATTTTATAATTTAATCCACATAGATCGGGATTCATCAAGACTTTCATGTTCTCTCTTTTTAACTTTTTCTAAATTAAAAGAAATAAAAGAAACTAATGACTATTGTCCAACAAATTTCATAATAAAACTGACTTTATTGTACGATGGAACACAACAACACAAAACACAAGTACTTTTCATGTGAAAGAAAAGGCAAAAGAAATCTGAAAACTAAAAATGGGTACCCGCAGCTTCTAGCGGTATCGGTTCTGGATCCATTAGGATCCAATCCTATATTCCCCCATTGACCCCTACCCATGATTAGAATGTTTGAATTCATCAAGGCCCTAGCTAGGCCATATATTTTCACCCAACTTACTTTTGTTATACTTTCTAACAGAGTTGCTTGGAAATGATCTAAGAGTTGATTTTGTTTAAACTCGCTGATAAGAAGTTAATTAAGATTCAAATTAAAAGAGGGTGTTTAATTTGCCATATCTTGTTAACAAATTACTTTTTGATTTATAAATGACTTCTAGAAGTCAAAAAGCTACTTCTATTTGAAGTAAAAGAAAATTGATTTTAACTTGTGGAGAAGTTACCTATTCTCTTTACTCACGCATTAGTCTTCGACTTAAAAATAACTTTTAGAAGTCACAAAGCTACTTCCATTTAAAGCAAATAAATTTGCTTTGGACTTCTAAAGAAGTTACTTATTCTCTTTGCTAGAGCATTCGTTTTCTTTTTTGTCCTTTTTGTATCCTCTTCTTTTCTACCACCACTGAACCTTGATCACTACACCACTACCATCGCCACCTCACCCCTACCACATCACCACTACCATCGATCATTACCTAATCACTACCATTATCTCACAATCACCACCACTACTGCCACCTCACCACTACTATTGCCATATGATTAGGGTTGACTTTGACTCATTTTCTTGTTTTATAGAGAAAAATATCAAACTAGTTAAGGTTAGGGATTGAAAAAATTACATGTTTCATAAACTAGTCAGGGTTTGACAATCCACCAAGCCGTTAACTTGCCTAGGGTCGACCCCAATATGACCCATTGTTAGGTCTACCTCATCGACATCATTGATACTGACTTTAATTTAACTAATCATGTTGTATTGTCATACACGTTTAAGAGTGATCTACATAGTAAAAAAATTATTTTTGCAAAAAATTAGTCAATGGATCATCTCTAAAAAACTAAAGAATAATTTAAGGCTGTGTTTGATAGCAAGGAAATGTATTCCGCGGAAATAGGTTCATTTTCCATCACTTTCGTGGAATTAATTCCTTGGGGGGCCAAGGAAGCCTATTCTATAGAATTACATTAAAACTGACTATTAGCCACGCTTTTAAGTAACTGGGCCCCCAGTTCCGTGGAATTAAAAAAATAAACAAACAGCGAAATTTATATTGTTTCCGCGGAACTACCCCATTTCCATGGAATTGAAATGCTATCAAATACAGCCTAAGTGGAAATTATTCTGCCCCGCCATAACCAATCAGCTTGGATATATTGTTTGTAGGATCCATTCAACTTAACTAACCAACTGCAGGAGTATAGGATCCAAACTGAAAACAAATTTAAACTGAAAGGAGAAGTAGGGTAAGGTATGTTAACTAATTACTGGGAGCACATCATGATCCAATTAAATTGAAAGTAGATTTAATCATTGTTATAAGAAAAAAAAAATTAATAAAGCAAAAGTAAACACTAAAGAGAAGAACAATAATTAACCAAAGAAGTGTGTAGTTAATTATTTTCCAGCTCCACACGGTGTGATAAATTTGAATAACTTTACAGGTAGTCGACAGTTTTGATGATGTAGACATGTCAGGCTCTCCTATTGTGACACATCATCAATTGCGACAGCAATAATCCACATATTGATAATGACGTATGACGTAGTGTTTTAGTGAACTTCCTTAATAATAATAATAATAATAATAATAATAATAATAATAATAATAATAATAATAATAATAATAATAATAATGTATAGTTGGTTTGGTATTTGATGATAGGGACATTCATATATAGTGGCTGAGACAAAGGATATGATTAATTTGCCGTTTGCGTGGCGACTACTTATTTTTCTAGCTAGCTAGACATACTTATAGCAATTGCAGACTTTTTTTAGGGTTTCTTTTCTAATAAACAAAAAAGTTTCGGCCCGATAGAACCATACCAACTGTTGATTTTTATGCGGGTTCTACAATTTTACAGTCGTTTGTACAAATCACAGAGATCATGAATAGTTTTCTATCGGTGCCTTGCAATACAAATTTTTCTATTTATTTGGCTTTTTTGTAAGAATTTGTGGCCCACATAACCCAGTATGATGATTCATTGAGTTTTCAAACTATGGGCTTTGTGTAAACCCAATCCCTTAGGCCCGTAAGTTGTTGGGACTATCTTATTAAGTTGTGTAGGGAAATACCCAATCACTACCTATGATGGAATAGGTAGTATATAAGTATTAGGGGTGATTAGGGTTCTTACTCTCACCCAATTCCAATGCCTAAAACTCTCCATCAGTTTGCACTCACCTCTCAAGTTCTTGGTGTGTTATGGGTAGAGACGTAAAACGATCACCACATTATTCACGATGCTTCACCGTGATGATTTTGGAACTGCGATGTAAGGTATGTCCCATTGATTAAATTATTGTGGTTAGCATGATTATCAAGATCCTTAGTTCATGTTTTTATTTCCGCCTTATGTTATTACATGAACATCATAATCTAACATGTGGTATCAGAGCCTCGTTATGATATTCATGCTTTCCCGGTCATTAATGGGGTTTGGTTTTGTACAATATACGGTACTTGTGTGTTGTTGACTGTTACCGATTTCTAAAGGGTTTCTATAATTTTTGGTATCAATTGATTGGTACCTATATTTATTATGTTTTCATAAAAAAAATAACGAGAGGCTTTGCAATACAAAGGGGTTCTGTAAATTTTTTATTTATTTTTATCTTCTACACAAAATAAATTAAAGAAAGTTATTTTTATTTTAGAAGAAGGTTATCTATTTTGGCCGATTTATGACGTTAGCAAAACCTTGTTTAGTTTTGGGTTTTGGAAATTAAAGGCACAGAAAGGGGTTTTGAAGTGCTTATTGATTTCTGACGAGTTTTTTGGATATGGGATTAACTAGGTTTTCAATTTCCAGTTATATTAATGGGTTTTCGGCCATCTCCGGTGGTTTTGAGTCGTTCCAGCCATCGTAAGTTAGATGCGACCTTCGGTGGCTGCTGATTATAGTACTCTGTGAAACTTAGGGTTTTTGGTCTGTTAGTGTAGAAGAAGGTGACATGGCTGTTTTGGGTTTCTTTATAAAAAAAAAAAGTAAACTAAAAGCACTTGATTCATCACCTTCTCCTTTGGTGTAATAGTAGTTACGTGGGTAGCATTGAGGTTTAATAAAAAATATATTTAAAGGAAAAAGTTGAAACCTTGAACTAGTTGGTTGTAGTCTAGTAAACTC
>MVGT01004493.1:78916-96085 GCA_002174775.1 Macleaya cordata
TGTCAAAAATTTTGTCAGATATCATTTATAAAAAGAATTCAGATGAAAAAAAAAACAAACTTAAATTCAAACAAGTCAGATCTAGATGATCTCAGATCCAGATGACCCAGGTAGTCTCAGATTCAGATTTCAGAAAAAAAAAAACAAACGCCATCTTAAACCCATTTCTTCTAATTTAAAAGGTTGTGCATTCGAGTCTCTTTACTAGCACGATTTTAATGCGAATGAGTAACACTACAGGTCTGCACCCCTTGGTGAGTGCCACATATCAAATGACCGCGAACTTTATAAGAGAAAATCATCACAAAAAACTCAAAGTCATCATATAACATGATCGGACGACGTGCACTTGTAAGCGCAACATAAATTTGTAGGGGTGAAACTACTCACATAAAATTGCACATCAAATTTGACAAAATTAGTTTTTATGATAGGGAAAGAGCGTACGTGGCAATAAAAATAGTGAGAATAATCATGTAAAGTGATTGATTACTTCATCATTAATTTTATTCCATCTTTTTAAGGTTAAACAAAGAAGCACGATATCCCTGTTACTTATTACTTGGTCCCAATAAGGTGTTTTAAATTAATTTATAAATTTTAGACATAAAATAATAATAAAAATTTTATTTTATATATTAATTTATCAAAAGTTCACTTTTCTCTAAATAATAAAATAGATTTGTTCAGCGAAACATCATAGAATTTTACAAAAACTAATTAATTGAGTCACCCACGTCTCTTATAAATTCTACTATTCTTAATTTCCTAGATATGCACATGCATTCATGTGCATACTTGTTCCACCACCAGTACGTCGAAAAAAATTTATAGTCTGTTTGGACAAGGAATTTTAGAGATGAATTTTGTGGGAACCAGGGATTTTGAGAAAAATATAGCATGATTTTTCAACCAAATCACTGGTCCCCACAAAATCCCTCCCCCCAAATCCCTTGTCCAAACAGACTATTAGTTAATAAGGACCAAAAATAACCAAATTATTGAAGAAATAAAGTATGATTTTGTAGACCAATATTTAAGGTAGTTAAAGAAGATCCGATTATCTAGATAACAAGTTATAAATAACCAAACTTGACAGTTTAAGTTCCGATAACCAATCATATGGCGAAGTCTTGGTGACCCACCTTAAACAAACTCCCAAGAGTACTGTCATCAAAATTAACATGGATATATGGATCGTTCTCGGAAAATGCTAACAAACAACTCTCGAGAATATAATGAAAATGATGTTTATTTTAAATGAATAAAACATGCACACACACTGCAAGACAAACAAGTATTTTTAATTTTCTTGTCTTATTTTTTATAAGGCTAAAAGTTCTACAAATTAATTAGTACACTATTATGGGCGTATTTTTCTGATTACGAGAGATCAAGGTCTTCTTTGAGGAATTTTCTATTTTGAGAGGTCTTACTTATAGAATTAGATTTTGATTTTGGTTTTGGAGTGTAATGAAGAAGAATTAATAAGTGGTAATTAAGTAGACTAACAAGACAAAAACAAAACCAAACAAAGTGTATGGATCGCCTTCAAAAAGGACCAACTGAATATTCTTGTATTTTTAATGCTAAAAAGTTGCTGTTGAAACTTGAAAAGTCGGAACTCAGTCACGTGCACTTGAAAATACACGCGCTAATCAATAACTATCATCACCCCGAGCCCTAGCCCGACCCAATCTTCTTCTCCTTCTTCATCATTTCATTTCATTTCATGTCGGCGTGACTTCAAACTNTTTGGGGACCCAAAATCGTTTTACCTTTATGAAAATGGGTGTACGAACTAGGAATGCCAAATTAGTCTCACACTTAAATCAAACATTATTGGCCAATTAAACATACGTTTTTAATAAGGGTGCATATCGTTTGAAATTCAACCTATGTTGAATCATCGTAACCGATTCAATTTAGGTCGGTTTTGATGAACTGCCATCTAATCCAATCCGATCCTAAATTGGGTCGGTTTTTCAATTCCATCCACTTGAGGTCGGTTAGATCGAATTAGATGATCGGTTTGTGCTATACCGCATAATTATTTATCTTAATATATTTTTAATCAAATTATATAGTTTTAGATATATGATTTTTAGTTTTAACCAAGTTTATGATTAGGTACTACTTTAGACTTTCACCTTTTTATTTTATTTTAGATAGGTTTTAGTTTTGAAATAATAAATTAATAAGAAACCACAATAAATAATATATGCTTCAATCGATTCGGTTTATATCGGTTTTGGTATAAGTAAATTCGTCAACCAATCCAATTTAATTAGTTTTCATGCAACAACAGTTGATCTGATGCAAATAACCAATTGGATCGATTTAAATCAGGCTAATTCGACTCAATTTTGTGCACCCCTAATTTTTAATAGACTTGGTAACATTTTAAGTAGGGTTTCTAGGGTTAAGATTAGCTGGTTGGTGGTTACTAAGGTTAGCTGATTAGTGGTTCCTAAGGGCAAGGCCAGTGGTATACATCAGATCCACCAACAAGTAAGGTAGATCTGATGTATAACAGATCGGCAGGGCTAGTGGAGGGTGGAAGGGGCTCGCAGTTGTTATCTGCGACCGCTCAAGTTATATCTCACAGATAACTTCAGCGGGCGCTTCAAACGCCCCACCTACCCCACCGGTCCCCCTCCCTTCTCTCCTTTTCTTCTTCTTCTACCTCTCCATTTTCACCNGGACCCACCATGCCACATAAGCATCTGGCATTTGTTTTGTAAGATGGGAGGGCCAAACAGCAGCACTGCAATCAAAAATAGCTTGTCCAACTCCCTTAAGACTTCCTTACACTAAAAAAAAAAATCTCAACAGGACATTTGAACAATTTTGGAGATCTAACGTCTCAAAATAACAATTTTTACAAATTTTATCCATCTAGTTTTGGGTCACTAGACAAAAAATTTTCAGTTAACCATCTCGATCGAGCTTTTATGACATTTTATACAATACTCTCGAACATGACCAACGAACCTTACCCTAACTAGACCCATTGGCTAAACAAATAATAAGGTTGGGGTTGGGGATTTCTTGAATATCGAACGTAGGGTTGACGTAGTAAATAAGTAGAAAGAGAACTAACAGTGAACCCTACCAATTAATCTTTGCTCCTAACCTTGTTTCTCCAATGTAGGGATGGTAATCTGGACAGGTGACCCGAGCACGGCCCTAATCTTAAGGCCCAAGCCCATCCGATTAGGTGGGGTTACAAAGGTGATTTTGAGGCCCAGCCCAAAGCCCAACAACTAGCCCAGGGGAGCCCGACTGTCCGCCTGTCACCTCATCAATACCACAACACCACCTTACCCTTCCCACCTCACTACCACCACGTCTTTTTCTTTTTTTTTTTTCCATCACCACTGGCACTTCACTGTCGTTTTTGTGAGATTTTGACTTTTAATCACGTTACACATTGCTATACTATCTTCTTTACTTATTAACTTATAAGTCAGTACTTTACAAAATTAACTTCTAACATCTTCGATGTAGAAGTGCTTCTACAGCTCTACTTACTGCTTCTAGCTAGCTACTACTAGTTGCCAAAACATCCTCTAAAATGAATAGCTCATAAATTTAAAATTTAATCTATCTTTTGTCAAGTTAAAAGTTATAAAGTGATGTAATTTTAAATACACACAGATAATTAATCTAAGTAATAAGAGGATTATCTTCACAAAAAATTAACTATTAGAACATCTTTATAAGCCCTACATGCGGGTTTAAGAATAATTTGGGTGCAAATTACCCTGCCTTATAACTAATCATATTGGATATTTTGTTAGTAGGATCCATTGAAACAAGGGTTAGTTAACAAACCAACTGCTGAAGCATACGATCCAACTAAAAACTAATTTAATAAGCAGAAAAGGAGTTGAGGATCCGGAAGTTGATTTAATCATTTTTATAATAAGAAAGAAAGAGAAAGAAAACACGAAGATAAGAAGAACAATAACAAAAGAAGTGTCTTGGTTAAGGATTTTGTAAACATGTGTCCTTAGGGCCCAGGTTAAAGTTAAGAGGTTAGTGCTTTGTTTAGTTCTAGGGTTGTTCTGATTTATATAAATATGTTATTTTTATTATTTCAATCATATATTAAAAATATTAACTTAATTAGAGACTTCTAGCATCAAGAACACTAAAATTTAAAAGTGTAAATAAATAGTTTATATTTAAAATAATATTTTTAGAGGATTAGAGATTTTTGATTGAATAGATATTATATAAATAATAATATATAAATATTATATTAATAAAAAAATCACTTAATTTAAGACTTCTAATGTGAAGAAAAAAAATTTCTAATTACTCTCGAGTTCCACACGGTGTGATAAATCGGAATAGGTTTACAGGTAGTCGACAGTTTTGATGATGTAGACACGTCAGGCTCTAATATTGTGACACGTCATCTATTGTGTCAGCCAAAATCGGCATATTGATTATGACGGATGTCGTAGTGTTTTAGTGAACTCCATACTAAATAATGGTGTATCGTTGGTTTGGTATTTGGATGATGGGGACACCATGATAATGGATTACATAGATTGATCAGTTTGAGTAGCTGACTACTTATTTATATCTAGATAGGCATACTAAATTTTTTTCTTTCCTTTTGACTTTTTCTTCACTGAAAGTATATAAGGGCAAGTAGGATGGACACTTCAAACAACTAAAAAATATATTTTTTGAGGTTTAAACAAGTACTATAGGCACCTCAATCAAACAACCAATCTCCACCCCACGTTTCAAATTTGAAGCTGGGGCAAAGATTTGTCGTAGGAGAGAGTAATAAGACGGCATTGGGAATGTCGTTCGTCTAGCAACGATTGTGTGATCCACACAATCTTATGTAGAGGTTTTTAAATAGACTTTATTAAATTTATGGGTATCCAACTCAAAATCAATTGGCAATGAATAGAGTGCCCCCGGATCATTATATATTGGGTTTATAAGGCTCTCATATCTTATGTGGGACTATTCTCAACACACCCCCTCACGTGTGGCGGTCTTTTGAGCCTAGCACGTGGAATTCTTTTTGGGTGAAGTGGAGCACGTGTGGTCTTTGGGCCTATCACGCGAGGTTCTGGAGTGGGAACGTCACCCCTATACCAACGTTTCGGTTACTAGGGTCTGCTCTGATACAATATTAAGTTTGTGGGCATCCAATTCAAAATCAATTGGCAATAAATGAAGTAGCCCACGATCTTTATAAATTGGGTTTGCAAGGCTCTCATATATATAGACCTGCATGCAAAAGGGTTAATTAAGGTTCCTAAGGTTAAGCTTGGCTTGTTGCTCATTGGTGGTTTCTAAGGTTATGGTTGGTAGGTAAGGCTGGCCCAACCCTAACCCTAACCGTAGGTGGGTCACGCTAATCGTAATCTCTTTTAAGTTTTAGAGTAATATAATTATTAATTAGTCTAATGGTCAAAATATGACATTTATTAACGTGGATATGAATCGCAATATAAAAAGGGCCAAAAACCAAGTTATTAATGGGCTTTTATCGCTTTAAAGTAGGTACGATTTAGGAAGAGGGTGTGTAGAATTCATACATTTACCGTTGGATTCACTTTGATGTAGAAATTGATATATGTTATACATTATTCATAAAAATTAGTATATAAAGACGATAAGCTTAACCCCAATAATTATCTTTTAATTAGATTCGAATTCTAATCCTAATCCATGTAAATTGACTACAGACTCATCTTAAGGGAGATGGAGACAATGGGAAATGAGAAAAGGGTGCTACATGCAAATCAACGCATCAAAACGCTAGCTACTAGGGCAACCCTTAACAGGCGCTTTCGCCAAGTTACTACTGTGTTACGTTTTTTTCTAGTTTTTAAACATACCTATACTTTTCATGGTTATTTTGACATGTCCTCCAATATTTTGTAAAATTTCATTCTAACATTAAAAACATCACTTATGTGGTCTAATAGATCATTTTAATTTTAAATTAACGTTTACATTACTGATCATATATTCTATTGGTCAATGGACTAAAGAATGCGGCCACTGTAGGGAAAAAAATATATTTAGAAAGAAGCCCAACGTGGTCCTCGTTTAAAACCTACAGGTACTTCTATTTTATTTTATTTTTTTTTGTCATTAAACCACTCAATTGGGGTAGACAATTGGGTAGGTGTGCAGTCTGCTGACTATATATATATATGCATGTGTGAGTGTTTTTCTTTCTTTTCTTTTCTTTTCTTTTTTCTGTTTTTTATAGTTTACAAGCTGACTTACAATTTGTTGGTAACTAATTAAATATCAAAATAAACAGTTGATCAACCAGAAATTTTGTACCAGTATTGCACGTGCTCATCTCATTTCTTACTTTCTATCAAAAAATTAGACGTGATTATTGAATTCTAGAGCATAAGGTTGATGGATCAGTCATGTTTTTGAAAAAACACATAAATGGGTTGAATCCAATTTTCAGATCAAGAAGAGATATGAATGAATATCGTGAAGGATATGGTTTAAGATTATTCTTCGACTCAGATCTGACTAAGAACCACTTCATATAATTAAGACTTAGAGGCTGTTTGTTTTTTTTCTGAAAAACATGTCTGAATCTGACTCGGAGTCTGAATTGGGCCGAGTCAGATTTCAGATTGTTTGTTTTTTTATTTTTAGAGTGTCGGAGTCAAATTTTGACTCAGCAAAATGTCTGAAATAAGGAGGTTTTTTTTCAGCACAAAAATTGTATTGAAAAGAAATAACATATGCTGACTCGTCCTTTTTACAGTTTTGTCCTCTAATATTTATTATAATGACAAAATCGTCCTTTTTACAGTTTAACTTGTTTGGTCCTCTAAAAATTGAGTTTTTTTTTTCTTGTTTTTTTTAACGGTTAACATTACATGAGATCCTCCANTTCATAATGCACTAGTGGAACCATTGTTTTATTAACAAAAAAAAGTGAAATCAAAATGTTTTTCTCTTTTGTCTTTTAGGTTAGAAAATAACAATAAATATAGTAGTTTATAGAAGAAAAAATCTTTAAAATATTAAGGAGATAAAAATAATTTTAAACAAAATAGGAAATTAATTAATTTAAAATTGTCAATTAAGCATCAATTAAGGAATAAAATCTTATTAAGATATTATTCTCTAATTAAAAAAGGGTAAACACAGAATTAAAAAAAAAGGAATTATTGACTAGTGGGGTAATAAAAATTTTATCCCTTAAAAAATATAAAATGGTAAAATAAAAAAAAATAAGAGAATTTTGGCTATTATGAAATGTTTGTGGGTTTTTGGTATTTGGCAGTCAAAAATAAATTTTTGAACAAAATTATGTATAATTAGGCTATTAATGGTCAAAATATGACATTTATTCACGTACGTGGAAATGCAGCACAAAATAAAAATTAGTGTATACAGACAATAAATTAACTTGTCCTCAACTCCTCAGTAATTGTTTTTTAGAATTTAATCCATGTAAATTATCACTACAATATTCTCAAGGGAAGTGGAGACAATGAGAGAAGGGTATTACATTCAAATGAAAGAATCAAAATGTGTAGGGCAATTTCCCCCCTCAAAAAAAATTCTAGTGAGAATCCTTGATCCAATCCCTTAATTCATGGGAATACGAATTAAGGGATCCATAATTCCTAGTGGGGAATCTCTTAATAGAGAGAGAGGCAGAAAAGAGAGAAAGAGAGTGTAGTACATAGCCTGTTTTTAGGGGAAAAAAAAAAGTAACAGCCCCGGTCGTTGGATGACTTCAACTTCATCAGTCATTGGATGGCTGCGCGTACATCCGATTTCCTTTGCACTAAGAATCCACTATTTAATGAAAAATTTAAAGAATTTGTTGATGAAGGGATCCCACTAGCATGCTAAGGGAGCCCGGGAGACTTGCCCTTACCAGGGCCTAGTTGGTTCTTCTTTTTTTTTTTTTCTTTTATGAGCGGCACAGTTGAAAAAAACAAATTCTTACTGTACATTAATAAGATATATGATTTATTTGATTATTTTGATTTTAAACTAGCGTTCATGTAATTGACTTCATCTTCAATAACCAATGTCATCTAATCAAAGTATCAGAGGGCCACTCTATAAAAAAAAAAAACCTTTTTAGAAAGAAGCCCAACGTGATCCTCGTTTAAAACCTATAGGTACTTTTGTTTTGTTTTGGTTTTTTATTAACAGAAGATGAGTCATACACCCTTGCATGGGGAGAAAAGTAATGGGGAGGACAGCCATTTATTTTTTGTGCGTTGAGGCCATGGCGCACGGTAGCGCGAGTAAAAAGACGGAAAACACCTTCTACTGATTTTCCTTTTGACACGTGGCGGAGAGAGAATTTTTTTATTTTTTAACGTTAAAATGGCTATAACTTCAAAAATATAAATCGGATTTGAGTAAAAGTTATATATCTGTAAAGCATTTTTCAAGATCTTTCAAACAAGATCAGTCATGGATACCAAAAACAAAAAAAAAAAAAACCCAAACACGAAGCGTATGCAAACCCAGATCTGCATACAATTTAGTATGCAAATTATAATCTGCATACAATTTGGTATGCAAATTATAATTTGCATACAATAGTCAAGGTTGCACATATGAGTTTCTACATTTGAATTTACTTACAATGAACTTCAATAATTTACTGAACATCAAAATAAGTAAATGTATAATGCATAAAGGCTAAAAAAAAGTTGCAAAAACTTAGAATTTCAAAAAAAAAAATATGCAAATTACAACTTGCATACTAACTAGGTTTCTAATTATGCATTTCAAGTTCAACAATACAACATTGAACATCAAAACATGCAAATGTATAATGCATATAGGCTAAAAAAAGTGCAGAAACTTGAAATTTTAAAAAATATGCCATGCAAATTACAACTTGCGTAGTTACTAGGTTTTCAACTATGCATTTTAGGTTTAACAATACATCAATGGACATCAAAATAAGTAAATTTGATATGGATATAGGCCTATAAAAGTGTAAATGCTCAAATTTGAGAGAAATAAAGTATGCAAATTACAACTTGCATCTCACCTAGGTATGCAATCTGAGTTTGCACAGTCAGATTATAATTTTTTTTTTTTTTTAAATTTAGTATTGTTGACTGATCTTATTTTGAAGATCTTGAAGAAAGCTTTTCAAAAATATAAATTTTATCCAAAACCGATTTGTAGATTAAAAGTTATATCATTTTGAAGTTAAAAACATTGTTTTTTTCTCTCTCCGCCACATCATCATTGTTTAGAAACAAAACAGTTAATAAGAATGAGTAGTTTGCACACAGGAGGGTAGTTTAGGTATACAAAATTAATAGTTTTTAAAAAAAAAACTAACGGAAGCCCTATCCACACAAAAGTAGAAAAGGGGAGGGACTGTGCGCACATTCCAAATGGCGCACGACCTCTCCTTAATTTCTCAGGAAAAGGAGGGTTCTCCCCTCCTTTTCCTGTTTTATTAAACCATTCAATTGGGGTAGACAATTGGGTAGGTGTGGAGTGTGTTGACTATATATGCATAGGTGAGAGTGTTTTTCTTTCTTTTCTTTTCTTTTCTTTTCTTTTTTTTTTTCTATTTTTTATAGATTACAAGCTGACTTACAATTTGTTGGTAACTAATTAAATATCAAAATAAACAGAGTTGATCAACCAGAAATTTGTACCAGTACTGCACGTGCTCATCTCATTTCTTACTTTCTATCAAAAAATTAGATGTGATTACTGAATTCCAGAGCATCAGGTCACGTTTGTAAAAACACATAAATGGGTTGAATCCAATTTTCGGATCAAGAAGAGATATGAAGGAATATTGTGAAGGATATGATTTAAGATTCTTCGACTCAGATCTGAATAAGAACTAATTCATATATAATACTTAACCCATTTGTCACCATTCTTGCGAGTCAAGTTCTTCTAATTGAAAAAGTTGTGAGTTCGAGTCTCTATGCTAGCACGATTTTAATGCGAATGAGTGACACTGCGGGTCTGCACCCATTGGTAAGTGCCACATATCAAATGACCACGAACTTCATATAAGGAAATCATCACAAAAAACTCGAAGCTATCATATAACATAATCGTACTGACAGTTGTAAGCACAATATAACTCATTCTAATAAAACCATGTTCATCTCTGTAATAGTGGCGAAACTATTCACATAAATTTGTACTGGAGTTAGCATTTACGATGGAAAAAAGTGTACGTGGCAATAAAAATAGTGAGAATAATCATGTAAAGTGATTGATTGATTATTTCGTCATAATTTTATTCCATCTTTTTAAGGTCAAACAAAGAAGCACGATATCCCTATTACTTATTACTTAGTCCCAATAAGGTGTTTTAAAGTCATTTTGTATATTGAACTTTCTTTTTATATAATAGAATAGATTTGTTTATTAGCAAAACATCTTAGAATCGTAATTAATTGAGTCACCCACGTCTCTTAATCTACTATTCTTTCCTCTGAAGATGATATGCACGTGCATGCATGTGTGCATACTCGATCCATCAATCATCGACCAGTACGTCGACAAAAACTGAAGAAAAACTGAAGAATATAATGAAAAGGATGTTTATTTTAAATAAATAAAACATGCACACTGCAAGATAATTAAACAAGTAGTTTTAATTTACTTGGTTTTTTTTTATAGGGCTAAAAGTCCTGCAAATTAATTAGTACACTATTATGGGCGATTGGGCGTTGTAGCTTCTTTCTTAGTATTTTTCAGAATTGGATTTTGGTTTTGGAGCGTAACGAAGAAGAATAAGTGGTAATTAAGTAGACTAACAAGACAAAAACAAAAAAAAAAAGTGAAACGATCGCCTTCAAAAAGGACTGAGTACTTCTTGATTATTCTTCCATCTATTTTGAATGTTAAAAAAGTTTCTGTTCAAACTTGGAAGGGTCGAACTCAGTCACGTGCACTTGAAAATACACGCGCTAATTAATAACTATCATCACCCAGACCAAGACCCCGACCCCGACCCAATCTCCTTCTTCTTCTTCATCATTTCGTTTCATGTTGGCGTGACTTCAAACCCCAATCTTATTCAACCTAAAATAATTGAGTTGAGTTTGTTTGTAGTAGTAGTAGTAGATTATGTTTATCTTTGGGACTAGGATGTTTCTCTTCCAACGTTTTACAAATGGTTCTAAATAATCAGAGAACGGAGCAAGAGCAAGAGTGGGAGAGGGAGTAAAAATACCGAAATAACCAATTAAAAAATGTCATTAATTTCGGATTATCTTTAAAATGAGAACGTCAAAACGTAGGGAGTGAAAAATTTCACCAAGGAGGGTGGAGATCTAATAGCACAATAAAAAAAATAGCTTGTCCAATTTCCAGAAGACATCTTTACACCCAAAAAAAAAAAAAATGTCAATAGGCCATTTGAACCAATGCCTCAAAATAACAATTTCTACAACTTTTATCCATGAACTAGTTTTGCCAATGGAAGGGCGGCTGGAAAAGAATTTTTAAGTTACCATCTGGAGCTTTTATGACATTTCATACAATGCTCTTCTCAAAACCTAGCAAAAACCAACGAACATGACCCGCCAACCTTACTCTAACTCGACCTAATGGCTAAAAGATAAAGTTGGTGTTGGGGATTTCCTGATCGAAAGTAGGGTTGACATGAAAGTCTCCCGTTCTGTCGTCAACCCGTTCAACCTTTTTGTTTAGTACGGTTTAGCTTTCTTTACCCTTTAATTTATGTTTTTTCAACTTAGGGTTTTTGCAGTTTTGGGTTTAGAAACAAAAATCAACCTAATTGCAAGAATAAATGATTTGCAGTGTTTTTTTTTAAGTTTAGTGAAGGAATTAAAAGTAATATACTTAAAATGACATGATTGAACCATCCTTACCCGTCAGCTTGTTAGGGTTGACCCTACTAACGGTTAAAAATTGAGAGCTACTAAACTAACCCTCCATTTTTGTAACTAACCCTATTCATTTGGCCTCTCAGTTATGTTTTTGAGAGCAATGGTCTCTACTCAGAATCAGTCAGTAAAACCACATGGATCAATCCAGTCACAAAACCACCTGTGTAGAAATCATCTTTTCAGCGGAACTAGATATGGTATATAAGTAGAAAAAGAATTAACAGTGAACCCTACCTATTAATTTTTGCCCTAACCAAGTTTCTCCAATGTAGGAATGGCAGTCTGGCCAGGCAACAACCCGAGCATGGCTCTAATCTTATGTCCCAAGCCCAGCCGATTGGGCGGGCTTATGCAGAAAGGTTTGAGGCCCAGCCCAAACCCCAACTCCTAGCCCATGGGAGTCCGACTGTCCTCCCCCTTTTTCTTCTTCTTCTTCTCTCATTTCAATGGTCACAGGCTAAGGTGCGGCATCCCCACACCTCTTATCTTGATCAGATTTAAAGGTCGGTAACTCAATCGATCAAGGGTATGGGATCTAGCTAGGTTTCATTCAAAAATCGAGAAGAGATCAAAATCTTTTACCTCAATCTCTGAAATTTTCTTCAAAGAATAAGGGGCTGGTCCAACAATACCTGGTCCGAGCCTGGCTGACCAACTCGAAGCTGAACAAAGCCAAGAATGACTATGCTTTACCCACTGTGAGAGAAAATTGAACCAGTCCAACTAAGAAGAATTCCACTCCTTACAGAGGAACAGGTTTCCCTTAGAAGACCTAAAGTCCGGTTAGAAACTTGGAAGAAAGTAATACATTTACTAAATTACTCGTTTAGCACTTAGCATTCTCAATACACTACCCTAGAAGGAAGAAAGAAAAAAAATAGCATTCTCAATATTCATGATGTGCTTCGCATGCGCCCCCAGCTAATAATAGTTGTAGTCTAATTGAGCTATATAAATCTGAAATTCGAAAAATACAGATACCATGGGATTCAGCTAACATCACCCAAAATTTCGAAGGCTTCAAACTGAACCTGAGAATATAATTCTAAGAAGAAGAAAGAAAACTAAATAGAAAAAGCAAAATTACATGAGATTAGGTCCATGAAACTTACTTCTTGATCGCTCAACTTTAGGCTTGGTTTGTTGTTGTTGTTTCCTTCGAAGACAGAATCTTCACTCTTCGTGTAAGATTTCTCATCACATCTATGATCACAGATTTCTTTTGGATCCTGAACTGGAGAGCCAAATCTGTTGAGTGCGAAACAGATTCTTTTAGTAATGCTTCATCCTCCATTATTTTGGTTGGAAAATGTCCCAACGCAATAACACACAAAGCAATAATCGTGCGCAGAGCAGCTACTTCATTTGATACCCCAAGAGGAGCTTCAGCCGATAATGATTTTAGAGTATTCAAATCGTGCTTCTCCACTGTACCGTCACTTGCAAGCAGGACTCTCAATGCTGCTAACAAGCGACCCTCTACCAATTCAGGACCTCCTAAGCTTACCTGATTGGAGGAAATAAAATGAATCAAATATAATCAACATTTAAAAACTTTTTAGGAGAAGCAATTTGGCTCATCATCATTTCTACTAATCTAATCACAATTGTGACGGGATGAGGAAAGTAAGATCCTATCTCTTCTTTGAGCAGTGAAAAGATGAAGCCTCAGAATGGACAAAGAAACAGTTGCTTAATTCCGAATCTGGCACAAGCTGGTCATCCAAACAGGGAAAGAATCTTCCTATAATTATGCTGACAGAAACTTCCAGTTCTTCGACTTCTAGTAATATGAAAAAGTAAAAGGCGAAGACGAACCTTTAGATCAGAAACTTCTCCATGTAAATTTAGCCGCGACAGAATCTGCTGCTGCCATGGGGTAGGTGAAGAGAAGTTTGGGGATGGAATTCCTGCAGCCATGCTCGCAGCATCCAGAAGGGCTCCATCATATTTGAGTTCAATAGTGTCATAGGGATTTGAGGGGACCACGAAACCGTAATCTATCAGGAAAAAATCATTGCTTAAACAACCATAATTAAGCATCACTGGATCATTTTGTTTGATATGCGTTTCTGCTTTAACCTGGTGTTCATCAAAACACACAAGTGTGTTAGTTAGCATAAGATGTAAAAGAAAGATTACAAAAAAGACAAAAAAATGGCAAGACAAAGAAAGGGATCATGCTCAAGTTAGTGTAAGTTTTAGGCAGCCTTTGGCTCGCAAACCAAAACTATTTTTCAAAAACTAGGTTGCAATCCGAAAATCTGGGCTATATTCTCAGTATTTTTAATATCTGAAAACACCTATGGTATTAAATCCCGAAACCTGTTTTCAAATTTAAGCAACTATTGAAATAGATACAATTTCACTCTAAAACACAGAAACACCTTTTTCTTTTTAGATTTTGGTTTGTTTGAGGATTGCATCCGAAAACTCATCCTGAAAACAACTTAATAAAACGTGCTTCTTCGGCATTTTAGTATCCCTTGTTTTCAGAAATAATGCATTGCATCCGGATCACGAACCAAATGCCACCTTAATGTTTTATGAACCAATGGGATTTGAGAGAATAAAAAAGACCTGCCTTCACTAACAAATTAGAGCTCTTTGTATCTTCCTCCTGAACTATTAGAGCATTGGGATGGAAGCTGTGGTTGCACATGTCAATGAGAGGGAGCATCATAGGGACATAACCATGGGTCCCGTCTGGGAGCCGTTCACCATGCAAACGGAAGGCCCGAGATGAGACGGCTGACATGGCCCAGCCCAGGGAAGATGCATCTACATCTTGTCCACCAAAAGGATGATCATCTGGTCTCACACTTTCAAGTACACGTTTTATTTCTTTTCCAAAATCAAGAAGAAACCTGCATCTCTTATTGACCTGATAAAAATGACAACAAAAACATTATGCATCGCTATAATCATATCTCAAATGAACCAACTCTGCTGGAAATACTAGCTTTTTTAGGTGATTTTTATTTATAATATACTAACAAAATAAGATAAGCATTTACATTTGGGGAATCTAAATGAGGGTTTTTGAGGTGATCATTTTGTCATACCTGATGAAGAAGAGGAGCATACTGAAGGTTCTTTATGTCCTCCCCAGGAAAGAAAATGGGTACACTGTAAGTTTGTGGTAGATTGCTGATGTATGGCCACCAGAATGAACCAACCGTAGCTCTTTCTCGGAGAAGCTTCAAGCCCAGTTTCATAGCCCATAGTTCCTCTGTCACATGCTCCCCACAGGGCCCAATTTACTCCTTATATTGAAAACAAGTCTAGCCCAATTTCCAAAAATAGAAGTCATGAACCTTACTGCGATAAAGAAAAACCATTTGCTATTTATAGAAGACCCATGGCTTGAGGTTTTTAGTAAAGTTTTGCTTTCCACTACAAAAGTTAACATGTGAGCTTGAATAAGTTAGGTGGTTTTATTGCTTGGTGGTTATGCTAATGTCAGGCGCTATTCTAACTTAAAGATTAGGGATTCCAAGTAGGAAATCTTTCAGTTTTACCCAGATAAAGTCCCAAGATAACATATTTCAGTTTGAAGAAACCGAAAATTAGTATATGAAAGTAGGAAACCAGTATGCTTAGTTACAAAAGAAGTTATATAAAACTAAGATGCCCGTGCACTTCAACATTCTTTATGAATCAACGATTCTATATTGACATGATATGAATATGTATTCTTCACAAGTAAATGGATAGATACTTTTGGAGTAAATCATTTTTATTCCTATTACACCATTGCTTACTAGGGCTTAGGTCAGTTAGTTTATCTTGTCTTACCCTTCCACTGGATTGCAGTTGTTTTTATGTGTAGGCTAAATTGAGTGTATATAATACATACCAAGAAGACATTTTTCGCCTACCAAAAATAAATGCTAGTTTACTAGAGGTGCTAAACTACTGTAAAAAAGGCTTTTTAGAAGCCTGGTAGTAAGCCCTTTTAGAATTTGTGCAACCTTATGTCCACTCCCCTCAAGTCACCAAAACTTCATTTATGTGTTTCACGGATGTGAAGAACACCAAATCCACGGAAAATAAGCAAGCTACAGACTAATAATAAGTGTTTGGTATCTTGGTTTTTCAAGAAAGTTTAACCTTCAACCTCAATATACCAGTATACCCTTCTCTCCACTTTTGGATCCCACCACCACCATCACTGCAATACCACTGATATCATCGTCATCAAAATACCCCTAACACCACTGTCACCACATCAGCACCACCAATACCGCCATAGGCAGAACTGCAAACACCCCCTACCATCACTGCCACCATCACCACCACCAATTATTAGATGCACTGGGGTACAAGGATATTCTATTGATGCTTCTTAAAGAGGTCCACCTCCATTGACCTTGTTTTATCTCTTTTCAAATACTATTGTCTGTTTCCTACGCTGTTATCATGATTGTGAAAAAATAGAGTTGTGCAAATCCAAAGACCACTGATGATCTTGGTCGCGGTAAGCTCCAATCCATTTTATGTACGATCCAATGTCAAGAGGTTTTTAATCATCTTCATACTCTTAAGCAAGCTTATATATTATAGGAAGCCAATTTATGATATATAGGATTCTTGGTGACGTCCATTTTATGCATGAAAGCTGATGTTCTGTCCATTAGTATAATACCTAGTTATGAACATCAATCGTTCATCCATAGAGCTAATAAGTAGGATATTGTGCATTGACCACTTTTCAGCGTGTATAGCAATAATTAACAAAAAGAGAGATGTAAATGTGAATCCAAATCGAAAGGCAATCCATTCTAGTAAATCCAAATAGAAAGGAAGTCCATTCTGTAAACCAGATGTGGTGTTAATAGTTTAAACCTTAGTACATAATCCAATGGGTCTCAAAATTTATCGAAATAATAAAGGGCCCCCATATTTTGAGATCCCCAACTTCCACTGAATGCAATTTTCAGGAATATGATGTAAATCAAAGTATTCATTAAAATTTCCAGTAAATAAGAAAGAAAACCCAGAGGTTTCTTCAATCAAATTAAGAAATCACTATCAAGTTCCCGAATATTGAGCCATAACAATCAAAACCCTAACTCATTGTTCATGATCGAAGTCTATTTAGTGCAACTATGAAAATTACCCACTAAGCAATACCTAGCAAAAACAAACTCCAAGTAGCAAACAAACAACGAATCAAAATGGGTATATAAAAGAATGCATCTATACCAACAAGAGAGAGAGAGAGAGAGAGAGAGAGAGAGAGAGAGAGAGAGAGAGAGAGAGAGAGAGTGAA
>MVGT01004493.1:107833-140302 GCA_002174775.1 Macleaya cordata
TTTTTTTGAGGCTTTTTACATATGTTGTCCTTGAAAAAATTAATTTTGTCAAGGTTTGAGTTGATCTTTCAAGGGCATAGTAGTCATTGTTTGCCCTTTGAAAAATCTACTTTGGAGGGCATTTTAGTCTTCTTACTTAGTTTCTCTCCTATTTTCTCCACGATTTTCTCTAAATTTCTATATCCTCCACGATTTGTCCCCATATATACACCATTTTCTATCTCTATCCATACCTAATTACTTAGAGCATTTCCAATGCTAATGTGAATGTGATAAAATAAGACTGCCACATAGGATAAATAGACATTCTCTTTAAAAAACCTTCTCCAATGCTAATGTGAAGAAAGGACATGATGATGACGTGGCGGTAGTTATTCTAGACATTGGGAAGTAGAATGTCTATTTCTAGACATTCATCTTCACAATGTCTTACGGTCCACATCAGCAATTTTTTCCCTCCAAAACTTTTAGTTACTTTTTAAATAAAATAAGTTTGACTCATTCAAAAATTAAGTGCCACATAAGTTAAAAAGTCATCCTAAGACATTTGCATTAGAGATGCATTTTTTCAACAATGTATTGTGAAGATTTTGTTGCCACGTAGATTAGACATTGTCTTATAAGACATGCCACGTAGATAAGATATTGTCTTATAAGACTTTTGCATTGGAGATGCTCTTATATCTTCACCACAATTTACTCCCACTTTCCTATTTTTATTTATCTCTAACTATCTCTCTCCTATATTCTTCACGATTTTCTCTTTACCTAATTATCTCTCCTATATTCTTCTTTATTTTCTCAATTGTAATTATTTTCTCACTTACTCTCCTTTTCAAATTCGTCTGAACAAGTAAATTAGAAGGGGACATCAAAGATGTAACCATTGCAGAATTATAATTCAAAAAAAAAAAAAAACATTCTCACCAAACATAACCCTAAACATATCTTCTTTCATTTGTATCTATTTTATTCTCAACTCTTCTAAAAATATTTGATTTTTCTATTACTTTTTATGTATTTAATAATAATTTATTTTATATTTTTTTTGTAGGATAATCTCGAACAGTAATATCATTGTTCATGCAGCTATTGAGAGGTAAAAAAAATTAGTTTGATATTTTTCATTTTTCTTATGCTAAAATCTTTTTTATTTTGAAGCATGTTAAAGTTTCTGCTTCTTAATTTTTCTTTTGCACTTTTAGGTGAGTAGATCCCTATTTTACTTTCATAATTTCAATAAGAGATGGAGCAAGAAGAAAAAAAAAAAGAAAACGAAGCAACAGTTCGAACCATATGAACAAATTTAGCCCAAGGAACAAGTTCAGCGTAAGAAACACGTGCAACGCAAGTGCATAACGCTTCTTAATTAATATCGGTAAAGTAAGGACAAAATTAATTAACTCATGGAAGTAATAAGAAGAAAAAAAAAAAAAGAAAACGAAGCAACAGTTCGAACCATATGAACAAATTTAGCCCAAGGAACAAGTTCAGCGTAAGAAACACGTGCAACACAAGTGCATAACGCTTCTTAATTAATATCGGTAAAGTAAGGACAAAATTAATTAACTCATGGAAGTAATTATGAGAAAAAAGGAAATTAGATGGCAAATTTTAATAATATATTGGCCCCTTCTACAAAATTATATTTTTGGCATTTTGGTTCATAAAATAGTAACACTTTATAATATGGCCCCTATAATGCCAAACATCTTAGCTCCGCACATGTATGAAGATGATCTGATGACTAAATCCCCGCATGAGAGACCTACTTGTGTAATTAATTATGAGGCTTGGCTTTAGTTTTAGCATCTTTAGTTGAGCAGCAACCTACGCAAAAAGAATCACAGCAATAACAGCCAACTCCTTCACCACCCGATGGTGGGGGTGGGTCATGGTGTCCTCCATGGTGCGCCACCTCCGTCGCTGCATGCAACAAAAGCATACGTAATTATCTAAAAATACTCAATAAAAAAAAATCAACTCTATGAGAAACCAACAACACCATTATGAAAATATAATTTTTAAAAATGGCCAAAACATCTAATATATAATTTTTTTAATATATTTAGTACACAAGATTTTCAATAAGACTGTAATACATTTTTTAACATTTTTTGAATTTATTTAGTACTTTTTAAATTTTTCTAAATTTATTTAGTCCATTTCTTCTTTTTTAATGTTCCTATTTTACCTTTATTATATTTTTCAATCACTTTTTTGTTTTTTTCTAATATGTACAGTTGTATGAGAGAGAAAGTTAGTTATCTTTTTTATTTTTTAAACTTTAAAATGTCTTAAACTAAAATTTAAATTTTGACAAAATTTATACATTTTGAAAGCACTTTTCGGGATCTTCGAAACTAGAACAGCCAAGAATAGTTTCTGAAAAAAAGAAAAAAATTTACATACGTAGAATACATACAAAAATATTTTTGCCTACTGTTTTGAGTAACAAATTTTGACGAAATTTATATATTTGGAAAGAATTCTTCTAGTTTTTCGTATTTTCTTTTAATGTTCCCTGGTTTGAGACTCGCAAATTTGAATTTAGATGCAATCTAGATAAAATGTACTAGTTGTAGTAGTTCTCTGTTTATTTTGTGCAAAAATATTTTTGCATATGTAGAGACATGGAAAAATATTTTTTTCTACTCTTTTTAGTAACAGATTTTGACGAAATTTATATGTTTAGAAAGCAATCGTCGAGTTCTTCACTTCTTCTTTTGATTTTATCTAGTTTTGAAGCATGTTTTATGTTGTCTGGTCTCATTTCGAAGATCTCGACGAATGTTTTTCAAAAATATAAATTTTATGAAAAATTAATTTGTATTTTTAAAGTAATGTCAATTTTATGTGAAAAATAAAATAAAAAAAAAGTTGTTAATTAGTGCTATCACGCACCTATAGTTCATGATAACTTTGAATTAGTTAAAGGGACTAAATGGACTCAAATAAACCTATAATGGATATTTTGAACGTTCTCTGGTACTTTTAATAAGACCTATTATAAGTTTTAAGCAGAATATTATTGCACCCAATTTAGAATTGCAGCCGCATATGTGAAGGAGGATGATCCAAGAGTTGATTTTTGATGATCGATCGAAGATGATATCATCACCATCTAGCTCATCTTGTATATAAAAATCAGTTCGGCCTCTGATAAAATTTTAAAAAAAAAATTTAGTTTGTTCGCTAAAACTTCTAATCTCCTCAAATCCGCTCTTTGAAAAAATAGCAGATTCATAGAATCTTTTTACCACTAATTTCTACCAAATTTTTAGATGGGATACATAGAAGTCTTCCAGTGAACTTAAATGGTAAAGATAACAGCTTCACTAAAAATGAGCACCATTGGATTATCTCTATTTAGGCTATAGGTGCAATGACCCTCCTCAATAAATAAATAAATAAATAATTACCTAATTAAAGAGTTAAAAATCAAAAAATTAATTACACACAACTTAAATTTAAAAAAATAAATAAAAGAGCATGCAGATCGAGATAATGGCACTCAGACTAACCTTGTTCCTCCGCAAGGACCCTAGCTGAGACTTTTGATGAAGAGATGAAAAGAGAAACAAGGAATAGAAGACGAAGCAAACTGAAAACCTTACTTGAACCCATTTTGTGTACTGATCACTAAAGATTCAGAACTACAATACTCTCCTTCAAAATTAAGAAAATATTGGAGTTCAATTTTATGAGAACACTAGAGTCATCATCTTACCCCAATTTATAGGAAAAGAAGAGGAGAGAGAAAAAGAAAAAAACAAAATCGACAACAAATAATAAGTCATGAGTGACCATTAAAAGGCCTCATCTATGTAATTTTTAGGTTATTTACTACTCAATTAACGGTCAAAAATAGTGAATCGGAATGGTGGAATTAAGATTTTTTAAGTTCTTACCAGGCCGGCCGGGATAAGTTATTTAATTAATAAGTCCGGTACAAAATCGCAATCAATCGCAATTTACACAAGTGGACAAATAATCCGATAGGTAGCCTCGTTTCAGCCACTCGTCGCTTAAGCTCGGTTTTATCTTAATTGTATTTCAATGCAAGGACCCGTATGCATGCCTGGATAAGAAGTACACTGGTCTAGCAACTCATAAATAAATCTGAGCTGCAATAGAATGATTTTTATTTTGAACGACCAGAACAATAAAGAAACGTCTTTATCAAACAATGAAACCAGCATTTCCCTTATTGACTCTCAGTCAACGTCTTTGATTGGGGCCAATGATTAAGTGTTTTGTAAGATAAATCTTCGGCCTACATGGACCACATTAAGATGATCTTTAGAAAATATCAACCTTTGGAATTTGGATCATCTCCACCAATTAAGTCCCGCGGGTGTACAAACAGTGTAAGAATAAGATACTCAAAATGTGATACCCAAGATGCTGCCACATCGAGGGGAAATCAGTGGACTTAGGGGATGAACAAAATACTCAAATCTAACGGTGAAAATTATCAATCAAACTAACCTTATGTGTATATCCATTTACAGATGGGTTAAAAACATGAAATGTACAAGATTTTTGCCCTTAAAAGAACAATTTCTTTTTACACTTTTTTTTTTTCTAAGTCACGAAACCATTTGATAAGTTTATTATAGGCATAATTTTATCCATAAACGGGAATACAAAATTTTTAGCTAGGAAACGGATATTAACATACAAAAAAGAGTCAAAGGCAACTGAATTATAATAAGAGATTTTGAATGTAGACAAAGGCAACCAATTAGTGGATTCAGGCTATCTTGAGGTTCGTCAAAATTTGTTGACCGACCTAAATCCTTCAAAAAACTAGACAAAAGAGACAGTTACCTCCCTCCCTCTCTATATGTTCCACCGGATTTTGCTATTTGAACACTAAGATCAGGTGCTTCCATTGTACTACCGGACTGTAGGATCCACTTGGTTACACTTTAAGTGCTGAAATTTTATGAGGTTGTTCTCTTTATCATGTGCGTCATTCTCACCAAAAATTAACACATTCTAAAACTTCTAATCCCCATAAAAACTGAAAAAAGAAAAAAAAAAAAAAAACAGTGCATTAAAAACATACCATACTACTTTTTCTCTATTAACATTATTTTTTTTTTATACCATTTTTACTTCAGCCTATAAAGACCCACATGAAGATAATCTAAGTTAATTTACATCTACATGATCACGAGGAGTTCATCTTTAGAAAACATAAGTTTTTAGATCATCTCCACCAATTAAGTCCTTATAGGCGGGTGTATAAACAGAGTGTAATAAGAATAAGCACTTGAATACTCAAACTGTGTTACCCCAAGGTGCTGCCACTTTGATAGGGGAAATCAATGTGGGGAGCAAAATAGTCAAATCTAACGGCTAAAAAATCATCAATCAAACTAACTTTTTGTGTAGATCCACTTATAGATAGATTAAAAACATGTAATATATAAGATTTTATTGCTTGATATATAGGTTTTATTGCATTTTAAAGAAAGTGAAGAATATCAGAGAATCAAAAGACAAATTTCATATTAATAGTAACCTTTTATACTAGGGTCATGTTAAATAGCCCCCCTTATATCATGCCACCCCTGTGGGGCCTACATGCAATACATCCAAGGGCTAATATTTTTACAAAATGATCTACATGGTGAAGAGAACATACTCACCTGAAATCAGCTCGTTATGAAACTTCTAACCTCAAATCCGTCCGTTCTAAATTAACGCTCAAATAAAGAGTTGAATAGTTACCAATTTTTTAAGGACTAATTTGAGGGGATTAAAAATTTTAGAACTAGCTGATTTTTTAATATAATGATATAAATAGTGAGGAGAATATTTTGTAAAAAAATCAACCCCTAGATGTATTGCATGTGAGCCCTGCAAGGACGGGAAGATATAATGGGCTATATAACCCGACCTTTTATACTATGGCTCCTAGCTATATATAATAATGCCAACATCCTGGCTCCGCACTGCATAAAGATAATTCATCAATGGTTATGAGATCGAGCCCTACTTGTGTAATTAATTAATGGGAGGGGATATATGACCCCCTCTATATGGCCCAATATTGGCCCCTCAATCTGGACCGTTAGTTCTGGGTTAGGTGTATGGTTAGATTGGTCGCTAACGTGGCAACTAAAGTGGATCTACTTTATTCGGCTAACTCAAATATTCGGCTTGGCTCCCTCGAAAACCTCACTCACTCTCTTTCTTCTCTTTCTTCTCTCATTCTTCCCTTTCTTCTCTTTCCCTGAACGAGCAGGAGGTTGCCAGAAGTCTCCGGAAGTTCTTCTTCTGTGAGCAATAAATGTACTGACCATATAAGTCAAACAATTGTTGACTCAAAAAACTTCCTCGGATCAGACGGCTAGAAGCCTAGAAACACGTATAAAATTGGAATACTAAAAGAATCCAATAGCCACAAATCAAACAAATTTTTTACTGTGTTGCCAAACAAAATTGCTCCAACAATTTCTTCTTGAAAACTTTGAAATTTTTAACATTTTTTATTGTTGTTGGTTTTATAGCCGTTCAGAGACACGCCTAGTGATCGAGAGAAAGTCTTTAAAAGGAAACCAACATCCCAAAAAAAAAAATTGATTGATTAATCAATCAACTTCTTCAAATTAAAAATAAAAGAATTAATAAATGTAAAAATAAAATTCAAATCAAAACCTGGATTGAAGAAGAACGGCTAGAACAACAACCCACCCATTACTTACATACCAAACATACATACATGAAAAGTTTTATGATCTATCATCTAGCTAGGATTGGCTGGTTTTCCACCTGCTCTGCATGATTCAGTCAGAAGTATCAGTCCCTGACTCCTTCCGTTTTATTGCTAAAGGTGGTTTTCCTCTGATGCTCCTGTAATTCCTTTTTGTTGTTGGGGTGTTGTGATATTTGGTCATATAGGTAGAGTTATGTTCAAAGACAGAGAGGTTAGAAGAGAGAGAAAGAGATGGTGTTGTTGTTGTTGTAATTTTTGGTAGAGTTATCGAAGGGAAATCCATAAAAAAAAGATGGGTGTTTGAACTTATCGGAGTTTTTGGCTACCTTTCCGGCAACTTCCGGCGACCTCCGTCGAACTCAGTTCGGTACAAATCTGAAAAAAAAAAGGATTTAGGGTTAGGAAAAAAATAGAAAAAGAAAGTGAAAAGGAAAGAGGGAGAAGAAATACCGTGGCGAAGAACTCCGGCAACCTCAGTTCGGTTCGAATCTAAAAAAATAAATAAAAGGATCTAGGGTTAGAAAAAGAAAGTAAAAAGGAGAGAAGGGAGAAGAAATACCGTGAGATGAAGAAGAAAAGTCGTCGGAGGGCCCGAAGGTTCGCCGTCTCAGATCTGAGTTCGCCGTCGTCAAGGGTTTCTTCGTTTTGTGGTAGAGGAGAAAAGAGAAGAAAGTGAAGAAAGAGAGAAGAGAGAGAAGAGAGCGAAGAAAGAGAGAGAAAACTTTTGATATGACGTGAGTGTGGTTTTCGAGGGAGCCAAGCCGAATGAGTTAGCCGAATTAGTTGCCACGTCAGCGATCAATCTCACCGTACACCTAACCCATAACTAACGGTCCCGATTGAGGGGCCAATATTGGGCCATATAGATGGGGTCATATATCCCCTCTCTTAATTAATTATGAGGCTTGGCTTTAGTTTTAGTATCTTTATACTCAGGAAAGGAGCAGCAACGTCCGCAATAATAACCACAGCAATAACAGGCTGGAGGGCCTCCACCACCAGCCCGTGAGTCCGTGTACGATGCTCCTGGCTGTTCATACTCTGCCACCACAGTTGCTGCATGCAACAACAACATACATAGTTATCCAAAAGTACTCACTAACAAAATCAACGAAAATTAAAAGAAAAAAAAAAAAAGAAAGAAAGAAAAGAGAAATATTTCATCATAAAAAGAATATTCAAAACCATATTTGAAATAGGCAGCTAGCCTTATAATAATTTTAAGGGGATTTTTTGGCCAAAAACCTCTACTTAAAAAGCATTTTAGAATTTAGCCCCACAACGTTTTCTTTTAGTCTAAGGTCCCTGGATAACACACTGAAATTCTCTTTACACATACTGAAACCTTCTTTACATGAAGAGGATTTCAGTGTGTAACTCAGGGGCCTTCGACTAAAAAAAACGCTTGTTAGACTAAATCTTAAAATAAGTTTCAAATAGAAATTTTTGACTAGTTTTTCTTAATTTTTTTTAAATTAATTTACTTTTGATATAAGACTTATTATGAGTTTTACGTAGAATATTATTGCACCTAATTTAAAAATACCTCTACTAATATATTGCACTTGCATGCATGCGTGAGTGAAGTAAGATGATCCAATGATTGATTTCTGGTGTTCGAAGATTATATCATCACCATCTAGATCATAATATATCTAAAAATTGATCAGTTTATTTGTTCTCTGATAATTAAAAAAAAATAATTCGTTCTAAAAGTTTTAATCTCCTCAAATAACTCTTTGGAAAAATAGCAGATTCGTAGAATCTTTTTATCATTGATTTCCACCAAATTTTTGGATGGGATACTTAGAAGTCTTACAATTAACTTATTTTTGATGATCTAGATGGTGAAAATAACAGCTTCACCGAAAATTAGCACCATTGGATCATCTCCATTTAGGGCATGATGGGGTGAAATGGCCCCGGCTGCTCAATAAATAAATAAATAAATAAATAAAAAGAAGAAAAAAAAAAGCTTAATTAAAGAGTTACAAATCTATAAATTACACACAACTTAAATTGAAAAATAATAAAAGAGTAGAGATAATAACCTTGTGTCTCAGCAAGGTCCCTACTAGCTAGCTGAGACTTTTGATGAAGAGATGAAAAGAGAAAAAAGGAATAGAAGACCAAGCAGAATGAAAACCTTACTTGAACCCATTTTATGTACTCACTAAAGATTCAGAACTACAATATATATATACTCTAGTCCTCAAAATTAAGAAAATATTGGAGTAGAATTTGTGAGAACACTAGAGTCATCTTACCCTAATTTATAGGAAAAGAAGAGTAGAGAGAAAATTGAGCACAAATAATAATTAAGTGACCATTAAAAGGCCTCATCAGATCATGTGATTCAGATTGTTTAACAAGGACTCAATTAACGGTCAATAATAGCAAATAACCATTTGCCCCGTTGGTTTACATCTCTTTCATAACTTAAGAGGTCTTAGATTCAAAGTTTATCGGCTGTGGAATTACCGTTGGTGGTGGCTTTCTCTGCACTCATCCGTTAGATCGATGTTAATAGTAGTTTATGCGTTTCTCACACACTATTTATAGTGTGTCATATTGTAACTTGGGCAATAGTCCCCTCCTATAAAAAAAAAATAAAAAATTAACGGTCAATAATACAGTCAATTGAAAATGGTGGAATTGAGTACTGTTTACAACATTTAAGTTATGATGATGCTCTCCTCTTTCTTGCCCCGGGCCCGGGTAAATTAATAAATCCAGTACAAAATTGCACTCAATGACCCACCCGGCAGTATATACGGTCAAACATTTTAAATTGAGTACGTGGATGGATGGATAAAGAATCCGCTAGCTCGTTTCAGCCACTCGTCCCTTAAGCTCGGTTTTATGATCATAAGGAGTGGACTGGTCTAGCAATAAATGAATCAGGGTTGCTGTAGAAAATTTTTTTGAACGACCAGAACGGACTATCGAGATAAACAAACTAACGTCTTTATTAAACAGTGATCTCAATTAGTACCCAGCATTTGCTTTATTGACTCCGGTCTCTCAGTCAACTTCTACGTGTCTCTCTGTGTTTTTTATTGTTGAATTACAAATACAAATAATAGTGTAAGAGAAAGTGTTTGAGTACGATCTCGACTATCAATAACAACAGACTTTATAAACTAAGTTAGTTGGCTAGCCTGACAGAGAAAGGAAGATCTGGTGGACATAGCAACATCTTTTATATACATGCATGTTTGAATTCATTAGAGTAACATGATCTTTCTCCACTTGCGCTACTCATGTTTTGTATGTCAAAATTATTCCTTAAATTGGGCTTTTATATTAATAAATAAAAACTTGCATTAAAATCATTTCATACTATTTTTTCTCTATTAACACTATATTTATTTTTATACTATTTTAATTTACAGAGACCACATAAAAATTATCTAAAGGCTAATTTTTATTTGCATGATCATGAGATCATATGTAGAAAATATCAACCTTCGGAACATCTCCGCCAATTAAGACCCCATAGGCGGGTGTACAAGAAGAGTAGTGTAGGAATAAGCACTTGAATACTCAAAATGTGTTACCCCAAGGTGCTGCCACAACGAGAGGGGAAATCAATGGGGGAATTATTTGGGGATGAACAAAAAAGTCAAATCTTAGGACTAAAAATCATCAATCAAACTAACCCTCTGTGTAGATTTATTTAGATATGGATTAAAAACATGTGAAATGTATAAGATTTTTGCCCTTGAAAGAATAATTTCTTTTACTTTCTATTCTTTTGTTTTATAAGTCAAGAACCATTTGATAAGTTTATTATGGATGTAATTTAGATCTATAAACAGGAATGCAAATTTTTTAGTAAATTGATATTGACATACAAAAAAGGGACAAGAGCAACTGAATTATAAGGGCTATTACATGTAAACAAGGGCAACCAATTAAGGGATTGGGGCTATCTTGAAGTCAATCAAAATTCGTTGAGAGGTGGTGGAACATAGAGAGAGAAAATATGGGATTTTCTTTCGTTCGATCGAAAACTTGAAAAAACTTGAGAGAAAGGTCAAATATTGATCATATTACCTGAAAATGATCTATTTGGATTTCTTTGAGAGGCTAGTGAAACCAATACCCTCTCCAAATGTACTTTTTGAGTAGAACTCCTCCATTGCTATGTTTACCTCAAAAAACTTATCGTCTTCCATGCTTACAACATCCGATGACCGAAATATGATGTTCGACGAGAAATGGTGGAGGTAGTTAGGGTTTCAAGGTGGGGTAGAGTCTAAGTAACTAGAGCACGGAGCGGGAGTAGGAACGAGAGCGTCGAAGAAGCGAATTAAAAAAATGTTCTTAGTTCTAAAATGACTTCAGAGCGGGAGCGTTGGAGCGTGATTCAGAGCGAGAGCATGAGGTTTCGAAGCAGGAGTGTCACACCTATACCAAAGTTTCGATTACTAAGGGTAGGGTTTAAAGGTGGAGACAAAAGTTCAAATACTCATTTGTTTAATGACCTTGACCAAATTTGGTAATCCTTATTATTTGTTATTTTTTTAGTCAACTTAAAAGATCAAATTTGACCATATTTTGACAATTGCCCTTGTCCCTTTTTTTATGTCAATATGAGCTTCCATTTTTTAGCCATATTTGGCATGACAAATATATGAGACAGGTGCTACCAAGTACCAGCTAACACAAAAAGAATTTAATGAGCAGGCTGGAATCTCTTGGCCGGCTGCTAATTTAGTTGGGCCAGTCTAGTTTTTCAACCTGCCTGGGCCTCAAATAATTTGGGGTCACCTTTGAGAAGCCAGAAAAACAGTGCCCAGGCTAGCAGCCCAGACATTTTTGTTTGATCGGTAAAGTGACCTTGGCAGAGTACATAAGGGGTGTACTCATGACAAGGAGAAGAAGATCAAACAAGTTAGGAAGATCAAAAAAATGTGTCCTTCCATCTTATGACAACCTAATCTATAGACATTGTCAGAACTCTTGTTAATTGAAGTGTTAACAAACGTTAACATATATGTCCTAAACCCTAAATATGCCCAAATGTACCTAGTCTTTCTCGACAAATTTAGGACAACATAGTACAAGCATTGGCTTTGGTTCTTTTAAGGTGGGGTTAATGCCTAAGTTCCAACAAAATGGAGATACAATGTAAAGGGTAGATGAAAAGCCCTAAAAAATTAGTTTTAATTGTCTACAATAAACCTCTATAATTAATAAAGTCGGGACTAGTTAAATTTATTAATTAATCGATAAATTAATAAATTATTAAAATATTTGTATTTCAAAACTGTGATGTTAGTCTTCCTTAAATCTATATTGCCCAAAAACTTAATATTAATGTTAATGATCATCCTCTGTTATTTTCAAAATAAGTAATTATTCTTTATAGTTACTATTTTCATTCTTTTATTTTTTTTAATTTCATTGCAAAAACTAGTGTCTTTGTTATAGTTTTCATTTTAATAGCTTCTTATCGTTGTAATCAAATAGATGTCGACTACCTCTTGAACTATCTGAGTGAAAAATGACACAAATTTTTAGATTTTGACTAACGAGAAGATCATAAAGAGTGTCACAAGAAAAGTCAAGACAACAAAATTTATGGAGTCTATTTCTCATAAAGAAGCAATTAAGGTAATAATGAAGCTTAATATTTTCCTCTTGCAATATAAGAAAAGCACACCTAAACTTCTTTAGGTGCTGTTTGTCCAACGTGAATTCCCAGACCCGGACCGAGAAATCCCAAAACTTGTGTTTGTTTAACAAAGAAAAAGATAAAAGCGTAGAAAAGCGGGACCCGTCGAGGGTTCCACAGTCTAAAAAACTGGTGAAATTGAAATCCACCTCACCCACATTTTTCCCAAAACCCAGCAGTGGAAAACTCCTTTCTCTCTCTCTCTCTCAACAGTCTCTCTTTTTTCGCTTTCTCCTCTCTCCCTCTCTCGCTATTACTTTTCTCTTCATTATCTTTGAGAAAGATCAATACCTTTCTTGGTGAAATAGTGAACATTCTTCTTAGTTTTGTTAATTTTTTTAATTTCAGTTCATTTTCTTCTTCCTCTCTCCTCCTTCTCATCCTCTTCTTCAAATGACTTGAAACAGTAGATTTATCAGATCTACAAAAACCCTAGGTTATTATTATGAAGAGCAATAATCCAATTATTCCGATTAAAATTTTCTTTTGTGTGAAGATGTGCTTGATCTCAATTCTTCTGTAGGCTCATTTGAAAGATCTTTTTACTTAGATTTACTGAAATCCTGGAACTCACCTTCAAATTGACATGGTTTTGTTTATTTAAACCCAAAATAGACATTGGTTAAACAAACAACGTTTTTGATTAACTGGATTTGGGGTTTCCTAAGATGGGTGAGGGAAAACACACAACCGGTACAAGTTGTCTAATTTTAAGTCATCCAAACAGAGCCTTAGGCATTACAAAAAGTCAGAGATAGGATCTAATCGAAAATAAATTCAACAAAAAATAAACAACATTGTATTCATGTATTGGTAGGTACCAAGTCTTAAAAAAATGAACTATTAATTTATGTAACAATTGCGTCATTAAATGAATTTATAAATTTAACGAAATTATTATTTTATAAATACAAAAAATTTATTATAGTTGGTTCTAGTATATATTAATTTAAAATATAGAAAATTAGACGGAATGGGTGATTCCCGAGACTAGGATAATTTTGGTCCTTTTGGGGTAAACGGATAATTGACCGGATTTTCGACCGGCTTTTATACTCATCAAAATGGATTATACACGAATAATACTTTTAACAATTGTTTGTCGTATTGCGAATTGCTAACTATAGTCTACAGTTGAATTCTAAAATATATTCCGTTAATTTTTTTTTCTAAAATCCCATCTATAAAATAGAGGAGGAATACAATCGCGGGTGTTAACTATCAGGGAATGGCTAAGTGGTTAAGCCCTTGAATTTCAACATGGGTGTCGTGGGTTCGATCCTCTTGATGGCCACTCTCATTAAATTTCTTTCTCGTTGTGTGTAGATGAGAGGAGTCTGCTCACACCCCAAGGAATAGTCGGTGCACTATGTGGTGGCCCGGACACCTTGGATTCAAAACAAATTAACAGAAAATTAAGGTTTAGACCATTATATAGTAATTAATTAGTGTTTAGTATTTGACAATTTTAAAATATGTGTTTCATCCTAAATGGTAGTCAGTCAAACGTTTGTATTGAAAGTGACAATAATACCCTTATTTTGTAACCAAACCAAATATTCTCCACTACAATTCCTATTTTTTCTCTCATATTCTTTTAATCGAACAAAATATTCTTTGACTACAATTTCTAATTTTTCTTAATTTTGTAAAATTATATATTAAAACTAGATGGACGCTTTGGATGTCATGGAAATTCGAAAAATATTAAAACTAGGGACTGAGATTCATATCACGTGGGTAATAATCATACACGTGTAAATCAGTATAAAAATTTGTAATAACTTGTCCACAATTATGAAGAAGATAGGGATGATTAGAATTCCTAAAAATAAGGAATTTATAGTTATTACATTAATTTTTTAAACTATTTCAGAAGTGCTGAAACAGTTACAAAAGGATAATAATGGAAATTTAACTTATAGAAAATGGTTCACGGTGGACTAAATCAATATTTTAAAAAGTTTAAAAGACTAACAACTATTTTTTAAAATAATCACGAGATTTTTTGTGTATTTTAAAAATATCAAATATCAAATACTAAACACTAATTATTTTTTCCCCATTGAGTTTTTAACCAATTTTATGAAAAATAAAATAAAATCATGTGTTTGCGTCAAATAGAAGGTTCTTCCACGTGGCAAAGTTCTTCTCTCCTTCACGCTTACGGATGCCGGCTGCCGACCAACCAACAAACTTAACTGCAAAACCTACCGCGTATGTTTATATCCCACGTCATCACCACATAATCCCATTCTTCCACCAAATGACCTTCTTGTTCACTTAAATATCCAAAGTGCCCTTACTGTTACCCTTCATATCTTCTTTGACTATTATATCTGTCGAAGTCCGGGTGTGAGACTTATTTTGACCCTTTGGTTAAGTTGTTGGACCAAACAATGTGATCCAACTAACCTCATAGTTTTATATTCCTACGCATTCACATTCTAGATCCATAACTTTAAAAACGTGTTTGCAATTTTTATGAGTCGGGTCATTTATGGCTCGGGTGACCCGAGTCCGGCCCAACCCAACACTCAAACTCAATTTGAATCTTTTCTAAGAAATACATAATATTAGGGTTGTGCTTGATATTGCAAAAATTCATAGTCAAAATTATATTACATTTATGGTTTGTTTAGATGGGGGATTCCAAGGTAGGGATTCAGAGGGGACCAGAGATTCATGTGTTCCCTAGTCTGTTTGGCTGCCAAGAATCCCTGTAAACTTGTTTCCTAGGAAAACATGTTTTCCAGCAAATCCCTGTTTTGGAGTCCTACCTTCCCCTTTAGAATTTGTTGGAATTCTAAACTAAGGATTCACTATGTATGCACCAAATTTAATGTAGATTACACCCCACAAAAT
This sequence comes from Macleaya cordata, assembly GCA_002174775.1. NCBI lineage: Eukaryota > Viridiplantae > Streptophyta > Magnoliopsida > Ranunculales > Papaveraceae > Macleaya > Macleaya cordata. The sequence continues at coordinate 123,112 of MVGT01004493.1, forward strand.
TAAAACAACAAAATAGAGATTTTTCTTAGATTTTAAATGGTAGTCAAACAAACCAAATGATTCAAGTTTCCAAGGATTCATGAATCCATGGATTCTTTTATGGTTGCCAAACAAACTAAAGGATATGTTTCTAGGGATTCATGTTTATAAGGACTCATGTTTCCCTTGGAAAAAATGAATTCTACATCCAAACACACTATTACTTTGGTTGAGGTTTTATAAGTAAAATTGTTACACCATATTTTAGTCATCACCTATATGAATAGTGTGTGTTGGATGTAGAATTAAACATGAGTCATTGGAAACATAAATCCTTAGAAACATGAATCCTTTGGTTTGTTTGGCAACCTTAAAGAATCTATGGATTCATGAATCCTTGGAAGCTTGAATCATTTGGTTTGTTTGGCTACCATTTAACATCCAAAGAAAATCTCTATTTTGTTATTTTAATTTTGTGGGGTGTAATTTACATTGAGTTGGGTGAATACATAGTGAATCCTTAGTTTAAAATTCCAGCAAATTCTAAGGAGGGAGGTGGGACTCCAAAACAGGGATCTGTTGAAAAACATATTTTCCTGAATCCCTACCTTAGAATCTCCTTCCAAACAAACTAGAATTTTATTAAATATAGTGTGAATATTTGTAATCATAAAAGTATCAAAATCTAACCAAAACATATATGTGTGGCTACGGATCTATATTCATTTTTATGCGAATATGAGTCGAAATTTGTGAGTCTACTAGGAGTATAATCAAATTAGAACTGATTTTTTTGGCTCCAAATTTCACATAATTGAGTACATAAACCGATTTTCTTACGAGGAACCATTAGTATTTACAGTAATTAACACTTTGGTAATTGATGTAGCCCGAACCAAAACAATAAACTTAAAACGTAAATATTATAGTGTGGAATTTTCTCAAAGGGCCTTGATATACATTATAGGACACCATAGTGTGGGGTTCTCTTATTTAACTTCAATTCTATTAAAGAAATATAAGTCTACCAGGCCCATTAATCAATCAATTAGTTAATGCGCATAGGTACAAAAGATTCTGAAAGAAAAAGTAAAAAAAGAGATCGGTTATTGCGGCCTTCGTGATCCAGAGGTTAATTTTTGAAGAGAATGTTCTTCTCATTATGTACATCATCATATCTGAAAATCATTCCATTCTAAATTTTTAACCTTTTCATAATTAGTTACCTTTTGAAATTTAGTTTATTTTATAATTTTTTTTATTAATTTTTTATATATTTTTTTATATGGTTATAAGTTTTAGAACTAGTTGATTTCCGATGACAATTTGGTGAGGAAAATAAGAATTTACTTCTAGTAAGTGAGTGATTTCGATGGGGCACAATAAGGTGGGACACAATAACCCTTCTCAAATTTTTTTTTTGAAAGAGCTTATATATAGAGAGCTGCTGTTTGGCCCGACCAAATGACAAAAAAAATGCCAGATTCTTATGTAGCATGGTGGGTCCCACTGCCACATAAATTAGAAAACCCCTCATAACACTTTTAGGAGGGGAAAAGTGGTGGGTTCCACCCTGCCACATAAGGATCTGGCATTTGTTTTGTCATTTGGTCGGGCCAAAAAGCTTTATTGTTATATATATCATGCAAGAAACGTGAGCCATATGGGTAAGTCACTCGCAGACTTGCAGAGTTTAAAAACTAGAGATATAGTTGTCATATCAATTAAAAGCTAGGGGTGTTTCGGGAATATCAAAATCTCATAGACCAGTCAAATTGTAGAATCTTCGTCTCATCGTGTAGAAACTGATCACCACTGGTCAAGAGGTTGACCATTGACCAAACTTTACTAACTTAACCTTAACTCCAAAGAGATGATACCATACAAAAACAGGCGTCACAAAACGATGCTCATCCTCATCAATTAATCTCCTCCATTGAATTTAAAGAATTTTAATGACAGATTTGGTGAATTCAACGATCAAGATCATCAAAATCCTACTTAATTCCAAGAATAATTTCCAATCCATCAAAAAATTGGTACATTGTTTTAACTTACACGCCGTACATAGAAATTAGGGTTAATCAGTATTTACCCTATTAAAGTTTGTGGTTTTGGGGTCGATAAAAGCACCTGATTTTTGTTTAGGGCACCGCAAAATCAAAACTAATTGACTTGAAAATATATGAGATAAGTGCTAAATACTACGTCAAACTTTCAAACTAAAAACAATTGAGTACTAAATTTATAAACAAACAAAACAAACAAAACTAAAAATTGCTGGAATTTTCTGATTTTAGATAAAAATAGGAAAAAACAAAACACAAGCTTAAAGGTAATAAGGAATAGTAATCGGAATTGAGGTAATCTCGTAATTTTATACAAAACCAAGAGTTTTGTGTAACGACACGGTTCAAAAGAGTCGTCCAAAGATACATCCAGAGATGGAGATTTCTGACCCACCTTCCTTTTCCTTCTCTAATTATGAAATGACTCACAAACAAATCGTGTATTCTCAGACAAATCTGTTTTCTCTACTTCATATATATATAAAAACCCAAACCACAGATACAACGAAGAGAGTCAGTCTTCAACGAGAATTAGAGAGAGAAAGTAGAGAGAGAAAGAGAATAAGGAAGTTGAAGAGCTCCTCTGTTTTATTTTTCTATCTATGAAGCAGGTTTTAATGGAGAAGGAACAGAGAGAGAACAGAGGAGGAGAGAGAAAGGAAGAAGAAACTTATATGGGTATTCCAATTCACAATCAAGTTAAAAAGATCAAACAAGAATATGAGAAGATTAAAGACCCATCTCCAGATTCTCCAGTTCAGCCTGAGATCAGACCAGCAGTTCTTCGTGAAATCAATCGACAACTCTCAAGATCACCTTTGGGTAGAAGTACAGGCCGACCCATCTCTGTTGGTGACTCGTAGAATTGATTGAGTGAATCATATCATAGAGTTTATCAGATTCCCTGTTTTTAGTTTCATGGCTCTGTTTTTTTTTTTTAAAGGTTTTGATTGGTTGAACAACCAGAAGACTTTGTTTCATCTTTGGACAGAAGGATGGAAATTATAGTGTTTAAATACAATCTGGGTTCTTCTGTTTTTTCAATCTTTCAATATATTTTTAGAGGTTATATATATTTTTTTTATCAGTATTTTTAGAGGTTATATATGAATCTGGTTCTTCTTCTTTTTCTTGGGTAGGTTTGATTGTTAGAAAGAATCTTTTGGGAGAAATCTTTTGGGAGAAATTTTTAGTTTCTGGTTTCTGTGTACAGATAATTCTAGAGAGCAGGGTTTATTTTGTTTTCCTTTTTTCATGTGCGGAGCCACATTAAGGCCTAGTGGAGTATGGCCCCCCAGCTTTAGGACTCCTAGTCACTTCTTAATTAGATGTTACAAATACTTATAAATAAAAAAAAAATTATATAATTTAATTTAATGATCCCAAGAAGCAGCTTTAAACCTAAATATTGTGCTAATTCGGAAGTCTTCTTCTCCCAACTTTTTCTTTACATTCTGGTTACATTGGTATAGAAGACGTAAATAGAGATAATCAACAGGTTGATTTTGTTTGTGAAGATGATTTCCATATCATGAGGATTTTCCTCACAAGAATCACTTCTTTCTCATCTATATATCTAACCTCTTAAAGAGTTATAAAGGTAAAGTAGATAGTTCAAAAAACTTAAAATTTGAATTAACTTTCAGTGGTGTTAAAATTTGAATCAACCCTATGGGGGCCCTAAAAAGTTTGTGTAAACGAGGTGTAAAGTAAATGGATTGTTGCATTGCTAAGGAAAAGTGTGGTGGAAGTATAATTTTCCTTTGTAAATTGGCCCCTCCTACATTAAATTCCGGGCTCCGCCCCTGCTTTTTTTGGATCCAGAACTTTTTGTTTGAGACTTGAGAAGGGTTTTTGCAGAGCATATTTTGATAAAACTTAAACGAGTCAAACGAAGCCGAGTCACTCGGCTTTTAGACTCATCAAACTCAACTGAGTGAACCGAGTCGCATTTAGCTTTAACGAATCGGCAAAATCGGTGCGTGTTTTGGATAATACTGGCTAATTTGATCATGTTAAACTGGTGACGCTCCCGTTGCGGAACCTCGTTTTTACTCATAAACTGCGCTCCCGCGGTTTTGCTCTCAAAGCTCTATGTTGATTGGGACATTAAACATTTTTTTATTGGGGGCTCTCGTGCTTGTGCTGTTTTGGGACATTAAAAAATATTCATTTATTGTCTTATTGGGCGCTCTGATGCTCCCACTCCCACTCCCACAATTTTGTTTTTAGAGCTGACCAAACTTGGGACATTAACGCTCTGGCACTCCATCGATTTTGCCCTCTGAGCTAACCAAACTTGGGACATTAAACATTCTTATTGGGTGTTCTTGCGCTTTCGCTCCTGTTTTCGTTTCCACTCTCACTCCATATTCTAATTATTTAGGTTGGCTTCAAGTCTTCAAGCATTTTCTCCCCTTCAGTTTTTATTTTTAAAATTTTTTTTTTGTTTTGACCTTTAGATTTCAATACTATTTTCTATGCCACGTACGGCTAGATGTAGGATATTTTTTAAAGTCTAGTTTGAAGGAATTTTAATTAGTTTAGATATTTTTTGTCTATATATATATAGTTTATCTGGAGTGTTTTAAAAGTTTAGTAGAATTAGATTTTTATTTTTATTTTTATTTGGGACATAAGTAGAATTAGATATTATTAAATGCTAATTTTCTCTATTTAAAAAGGAGACTTGTAATGATAAATTAGACGATGAATAAAAAATTAATCGTAGATTGATACAATTAATGAATATTAAAATTGAAATTAATCACTCTTGTTTCTAGTCGTGTTATATGGTGGAGCATGAGATACCAACCGTGCACTCAAAGTTTAGATTGCATGATTAGCGTGTGAAATGAATTCAAAAAAGATATCCCACGCTTCATTTTGGGATAGCTCGTTTTTTTCGTTGCTTTTAATTAACAAGAAATTAGTAGGTTTATTTGAAAAAGAGTATGTGGGAAGGGATCCAATGACGACTCTAGGTACAGTGACTTTAGTGTGGCTCGCATTGTGAAGATGATCTTTCCATTATATATATCATTATATTAAAAGAACAACGTGTTCTTTAGTTCAATAGTTGTGCATCCCTCTCATAAATTAATTTTTAAAAATTAATAAATTATAGACATCTTATATACTATTAATTTTCAATCAATTTTTTTATAAGATTTGGAGATTTAAAACTGGTTGATTTATAATAAATATGATCTATATAGTAAGGAGAATATATTCGTTGAAAATCTTTCCTTGGATTACTTCTATATCGGCCTAATAGAGTCGAATAACTCTAGAACATGGGATCTAGGATCATTCGATCCCTTCCCTAAGAGCATACATTTATTAAAGAAGGGAGGTTTGATGAATAATATTTTCTTTTTTATTTATAGCTTGATTGGTCTTTTAGTGTTAAGAACCTTATTAGAAATCAACAAAATAATTCGCATTTAATATTTGTATTTTTTTTATATTTGTGAAAAATGTTTAAAGCTTCCGTCCAAGTGATACTTAGTATTTTTAAACTAAAACGTTTAAAACAAACGGATAAAAAAAACTCTTGATCTATTTAATGACTATCAACCTTTCAATACAATTAAACAAACCTAAACAATTAGACTAAATATAGAAAAAAAAATTGGGAAAAAAAACTATAGCTAATTGTTTAAAGACCTTTTTTTATTTTCTCTCTTCTTCTTCAAGGACCCTAGCTCTCACAATTTTGCTCTTGGACCGAATCATTACGGCCTCCGTAAAAAATCTAAAAGACTTAATATATGTACCAAATTTTTACATGTAAAGTATATTAAACATAAACCAAATATTTTTCACATGCCGAATTTTAGACCACATTACAAATCTTGTAACCGAATAATACTCAATACCGAATTGCCAACAATAAATAAGAATCAACAAAAGTGAATCTATAGGAGATCCCGATGAGAACGAGTTGCATTTAAGAATGATGCAATCATCTCCTATGATTGCCACGTCAAAAGACAATATTGAAGAAATTTAATGAGCCAACAAGCACATCATTTTTACTATCCTCCTACTTTTATCTAGAGATGTCAAATAGGCGGGCATTACTAGAGGGACACCAGATTTTGACATCAATGATTAAATCTGCTTATTTTATTAATTGAAAGCCAATCAGAATAGTTGCTGAAAAAAATATTAATTTCATTTCAGCCCTTCATACCACTTTTAAAAAACAGATGTAATATTTTGATTTTAAATTTTGGTATTATTCTAGCAAAACTCCAAATGGGCCGGGACGTCTAAGCACAGCACGGGCATAGTGCAATTTTGAGGAGGCACAACACGACCCAACTCATGAAAAATTGTGCCATGCCAGGCACGATATGGGAGAACAGCTAATCAATGGGTCCGACTAAGGCTGGCCTTGAGCAAGTGCAAATGGCCCATAATTTAAAAGGGCTTGTTATCCGTGGGGATGACTCTCATCACGTATGTCATCCAGTCATCTTCAAAAAGGTATCAGTTCTTTTAACTTCTAAATCCAATTGAAAAATGGTCGACTGTGTACATGGGCTTTTAGCCCAACGGTTGTGCATCTTTCTCATAATTTGAGAGGTCTTAAGATCAAAATTTATTGACTGTGGTTTACTATTAATTTGTCCCATGTAATTTTAGGTACTGTTTCATAGCCTCTTGGTGGACGTTTCGATCTTGATATCTGTGGGGATGACTCCCACCATGTATATCATACATTCATCTTTAAAAAATATCAGTTCTTTTAACTTCTGAACCCGATAGAAAAATTGGTTGAAAAATGGTCGACTGTGTACATGGCTTTTGGCCTAACGGTTCTGCACCTCTCTCATAATTTGAGAGGTCTTAAGATCAAACTTATTGACTGTGGTTTACTATTAATTTGTCCCATGTAATTTTATGTACTGTATCATAGCATGTTGGTGGACGTTTCCATATCCCTGTTGGTGGCGTCATCGATCTTGATTGTGATGGTTCAGTGGTTATTGATGGTTTCTCTGCACTTCTCACATACCTATTATATTGTATATTCGCCTTAAAAATAGGGTAGTTATGGTTCTACCCCATTTTAGTAAAGTCACCCCAATTCAAATTTTAGAAGTTGTTAAAATTGCCCTCATTATATGGGCATAATATGTAGTAGTTTAGTTTAAAAAAAAAAAAAAAAAAAAAATCTTAAGTTGTAAGTTTGTAACAAAGAGTTTGAAAGTACTGATATTGAAATATACGGTTTTTTACAATAAATATTTAAATTAAATTCTTTAGAATCGGTGGGGATGTAGCTCTAATGGTAGAGCGCTCGCTTTGCATGCGAGAGGTACAGGGTTCGATCCCCTGCATCTCCAAATACGTTTTATTGCTTTCTATCTGTTCTACTGGTTAATTTATTTATTTATTTTTTTTTTTGTTAGTTGAATCCACCAGTCTTTCACCGTTAATGATTAAACCTTAATTATTCCCAGTTCACAGTGACTCACTTCACTCATGTTACTGATCCAGTTTTTGCCAAAGAATGGAATTCAAGCATTCTTAAGTCTGATTTGTTGAAGAAATTCAGTGGAAACTAGAGGTACAACTGAAGTTTAATCTTATGCTTTTTCATCATCATATATTAAATAATTCTTTAGAGGGCATGAATCTTTTTTACTTGGATTTGAATGTAGAAAAGAAACATGAATTTTATAACGAAATCCATTAATTGGTTAAAAAAATTCTAGAGATCTTTACATACGGTTTTAGTTGGTTTAAAATTTGATTGATTCTTGTCCTCAAACCTGTTTGCTGAAAATTCTCAAAGAGACAAAAAGAAATTTTTTAGAGACAATGGTACCATCATCTATCATGCCACTCGTGTTATTTCAATATCTGGATTACTTGGTTATTAAAACCCCATTGACCTTAATTAATTCATAATAAATATTTGTAATATCTAGGAGACAGGGGAACATATAGGTAAGCGGATCAGCAGGGGTGATATATGATATTGCAATAAAGATTACACATTGGGGATATAATATTTCATATATTTATACAGAACCCAAGTCTGTCAAGATTCCAATTGTTTGTATTACCATGTATATTTAGGTATTTGTTGTTAAACCATATATATGATATGGCATAATGCAGAGACAGTGGCGAAGATAGAGGACGTTCCACCACATGACAACCAAACTAATTGAGGAGGATTAAATTATTCTACATGTCCCCTGCATGTAGCTTGTATATAAAGATGCAACGAAGGTTCCTTTCTTCATCAACAAACTCAATTCTACATTTGAATTTCTACACCTCTTCTTCCTCTTCTTCTTCTAAATAAGGTGAAGATGGCTTCCTCAAACAAAGTAGCCTTTCACGCTCGTTCCATCAGCTTTCCCACCAGATCTAATCCCCTCACTCTTACAGTGGAGGAACAATTGTGCCGATTAAGATCTTCAGAACAAGCCACCTCATCCTCATCCATATCCCACAATTTGGCTGGTCTTAAGGACTTATATGAATCTGTTGAGGACTTCCTACAGTTGCAAAATGAAAAATGCGTAGACGGAGTCTTGGATGGATCTCTCATGTTGTTAGATGTTTGTGGCACTATTAGGGATGTTTTGTCTCAGATGAAACAATGTGTGCAAGATCTTCAATCATCTATCCGTAGAAGAAGTGATCTAGCAAATGAAGTAAATGAATATATGACCTCTAGAAAGAAAGTTACTAAGGTGATCCGTAAGTGTCTTGGAGGTTTGAAAAAGATGCAAAACAAAAATTGTGACGATGTAGCCATTGTCAATGTGCTAAGAGAAGTTGAAGTAACCACTCTTGCTGTTTTCGAATCTCTCTTGTCCTTTCTATATGGACACAATGCACAATCAAAGTCAAGCAGTTGGTCATTGGTCTCTAAATTGATGCCTAACAAACGTGTAGTATGCGAAGGGGAAACCAACGAAGTTGAGAAGGTAGACATGGCATTGAATGCCCTCATTGGTCACAAGCAAAAAATTGTAGGGGATGTCAAAACTGCTCAGAAGCCATTAGAGGCACTAGAGTTGAGCATCCAAGATCTTGAGGAAGGATTAGAGTGTGTATTCAGGGGTTTAATTAAGACCAGAGTTTCACTTCTTAACATCCTCAACCAGTAGTAATAGTAATAGATCCCACCACCTCCCATGGGCAACATCCGCATTTTATGAAGGAAATGCCTATGGAATTTTGATTGTACATTTACTGTAAATGAAAGAAATTATCAATACAAATTCTTTGACTCCATATCTATATTATTGGCTCAAATATTCTTTCCATTTATCTTGATTGAATGCAAAATTCTTCTTTTAGAGAATAATTTTTTTCCAAATATATACATCATATGTCTTCTAAAATAAAATTTTTTCACAAAGAACAAAGAGAGAATTTTTTTAAGATAATCTCCCTCTTTTTTTTTTTTTTGAATCAACGGTTGTAGTTTTCTTTAGTTCACATTTTCTGATGATGAAGTAGTTGTGCATAGTTATTAATTAATACAGCATTGACCTTGATTGAGTCATATACGCGTGTAAAGATTCCAATTGTTAGCGAGACAAGGGAACATATGTGTAAGCAGATCAGTGGAGATACGATAATCGATCAAGATGACACACTGACTTAATATTATTTAACTTAAACTCAAGGTTGTCAAGATTCCAATTGTTGGTAGACAATTGATCAAATCTTTAATTGGCAATGTAAACTATAAAAATAGAACCCAATGAGGTTAATTATTAACTTACTAGGTATTATAAAAAATCACTGATTTTAACTGTATATTATGCTTTAGCAGAAACACCTTACATGGTAATAATACAATGTATGTATGTCGATTAGATTCCAATGTAGTAATCATTTTTACATGAAATTTGCAGATTAACTCTGAACCTATTCAATCCATATTCTAACAGAAATCCATCAGGAGCCCTGGTTAGCCTCGTCCCTGCACCCTAGTTGAGAAGTTTGGATAGGGCAAAAAAGTTACAACGGAAGTGAAAGTGTGGTAAATTTTAAGAGATTGCAGAGAACCTGATAGGATTTGAGGAGAGTTTTACAGTGTGTCTAATGACTCCAATGTGATTTTTTTTTTCCTTGTCCTCAAGTTGTTTGCTGGTACCATTGTCCCTACAATGGTACCATGTCACTCGTGCACATACATTTTTCTATTTCAGCCGTATAGTTCCGTAGCTGTGACAGGCGACACGTCTGAAGATACTCACATCGAGATCGTCTCTCTTATTAGGGGGAGTTCACTATTATTTATATATATGTATGTCATTTAGAAGAGGAACAATTAAGAGACATCCATGATTAATAAAAAAAAAAAAAACGGAAGTTCAAGCACATGACAGCCAAACAAAGTTAGGAGACGCCTGTTGGGGTTTATCCCACATCGGTTGTGGAAGGGGTTGGTGGTTAGTTTATAAGTGTGAGGGAAAGCCTCACCTCTTTAGCTAGCTTTAGAGCTAGCTTTTGGGGTTGATAGAGGCCCAAGATCACCCAACACTGGTATCAGAGCCCAATGTTACCAACAGTCTTGGCCCAATAAGTATCCGGGAGAAAAACTGGGTTGTCATGCCTCTGACCCAAGGCCCGATGTGAGCTAGCTTTTGGGGTTGAGAGAGGCCCAAGATCACCCAACAACGCCTAGTTAGATTCCTCATGTCCCCTTGGAGTTTCTATATATAAGGTGAAACAAGGGCTACCATTTTTCATCAAAACTGAATTGCATATTTGTATTTCTACACTTTCTTCTGCTAATTAAGGTGAAGATGGCTTCCTCAAACAGAATTGCTTTCCATGCTCGCTCCATCAGCTTACCCACCAAATCTAATCCCCTCACTCTTACAATGGAGGAACAATTGTGCCGATTAAGATCTTCAGATCTAGCTACCTCAACCTCATCATCCATATCTCAGAATTTGGCTGGTCTTAAGGACTTGTATGAATCTGTTGATGAGTTGGTTATTTTGCAACCCACCCAATATGAAAAATGTCTAGACACAGTCTTGGACGGATCAGTCATGTTGTTGGTGTTAGAAGAACCAGTGAAAATCTAGCGTGATAACAGTAGGTAGATCAAGGCGTGTAAACACTGCCCTTAAGAGAAGATTCGCCCCTCTCGGAAGTAATCCGGGTGCAAACAGGTTATGTTGACGATCTCTCTCCAGGGTACAATGATCTAGCTCGTCAAGTATGCACTACAATGAAGAGCTCCGGTGAACAACTTTGAGTAGGAGAGGTAGATGTCCCCAGAGCTCTCTGTTTCGTCCCTCTCTCTCTCTCTAATATCTCCTGGAGACAGGTAGAGAACACGCGTGGGTCAACGGGGAACACGAGTGGGACAGCAGGATTTGCACCCTCCCCTGCGCGGGCACGCCCGGTTAATGGGTTTCCGGATCAGGCCCCCAAATTCCAACGTGGGCTGGTTTTGCCTCGTGCGCGCGAGGCCCACCTCTATTACTTGCTTACCACTAAGAGAATCAACCATACTTATTAACAAGGATTCAAAAGGTATCTTAGGCAATGTGGGACTAAAAGTGTAGATAATGAATGTAGTGAAAGGTGATGAGAGAATGAAACAAGGGGAACACCATCACATGGGAGGCATTATTAAATTACTTAGTGGGGCACAAAAGACATGGGGAATTTGAAATACCCAATAAAATACAACAGTTGGATGTTTTGTCACGGATGAAGCAATGTGTACAAGATCTGCAATCATCTATCAGTAGACGAAGCGATCTGGAAAATGAACTAAATCAATATATGACCTCTAGGAAGAAGGTCACTAAGGTGATCCGTAAGTGTCTTTCAGGTCTGAAAAAGATGCAAAACAAAAATTGTGAAGATGTAGCCGTAGTCAGTGTGCTAAGAGAACTTGAAGCAACCACTCTTGCAGTTTTCGAATCTCTCTTGTCCTTTCTTTCTGGACCAAAGGCACGATCATTGGTCTCGAAATTGATGCCTAACAAACGCGTAGCATGTGAAGGGAAGACTAACGAAGTTGAGAAGGTAGGCATGGCACTGAATGCCCTCATTGCTCTCAAGCACAAGAAAATAGTAGGGGATGTAAAAAATGCTCAAAATCAATTGGAGGCACTAGAGATTATCATCCAAGATCATGAAGAAGGATTAGAGGGTGTCTTTAGGGGTTTAATCAAGACCAGGGTGTCACTTCTCAACATCCTCAACCAGTAGTAGTAGTAGATCTGTAGATCTCACCACCACCCATAAGCAATATCCGCATTTTTATGGAGGAATTGCTATGAAATTTTGACTGTATATATATACATTTTTGTAAATGAAAGAAATATCAATATAACAAGTACTTTGGCTCCAAATTTCTATTGATCTCATATTTACGTTTTTTCTTTTTTCTTTTTTTGTCTTTTTTCTCCCTGAATTCTTCAATTCATTGCAATTTACCAACCAAGATCATGTTGTATATCATTTCCTCGTTGGAGAGATGAATAATATTTAACTTCACCATCAATCCCATATAATGTTGAACATTGTAGTTTCCTTTTGGTTATTATTATTTGCAATAATTTAACTTGATTATACATAATGGTTGTGTTCATATTTTTCCGCTGTCAATGGTGATTCATAATATAAACATGGTGATATGTTGCAGATCAGGAGACAATCGAGGAAACATATAATAAAGATCACACATGTGGGATATATAATATTTAACCCTAGTTTCTGTCAAGGTTCTAATTGTTAAAAAAATGTTGGATTATCTCATTGACATAACAGAAGAACTCAAAAAAAAAAAAAAACCCAATGAGTTTTTTCTAGTTGCTGTTGTAGCCTGTAAGATCATATACTGACCGACCAACCTTAATCTTTGTTGGTTGTCTGTTGCTGACTGCCATTCGATCGAGCCTATATTGATGAATTTTTCATTAGTGAGAAGATTGATGAATAATTGAATATAGAAGCCCAATTTTAATTAGGAACGTGCGTCGACTGATCATCTGTTTCGGGGACAAATCAAGGTAGCATAGAAACGTGTGTTCACTGATCTGTTTAGGGGACAAACTAAGGTAGCATACTGCTCACGCAAATATATATACATTGTACTTCACCATGTATATTTAGCTGTTTGTTGTTAACCCATATATATATATATATATATATATGATCGGTATCATGCCTTTGTTAGAGAGCCACATTATGTCATTTGAAACAGGAACAAGAAAGAGACATCGGCGTAGATAGAGGAAGTTCCACCACATGACAACCAAAGTAAGGAGGATTGGATTATTCTTCATGTCCCCTGATTGTAGCTTGTATATAAGGAGCAACAAGAGGTACCTTTCTTCATCAAACCTAATTCTACATTTCTATGTTCTTCTAAAATAAGGTGAAGATGGCTTCCTCAAATAAAATTGCTTACCATACTCGCTCCATCAGCTTGCCTACCAGATCTAATCCCCTCACTCTTACAGTAGAGGAACAATTGTGCAGATTAAGATCTTTAGAACTAACCACGTCAACCTCATCTTCCATATCTCAGAATTTGGCTGGTCTTAAGGACTTGAACGAATCTGTTGATGATTTGCTTCAGTTGCAACCCACCCAACATAAAAATTTGTAGACACAGTCTTGGATGGATCTGTCATGCTGTTGGATTTTGTGGTAGGATTTAATCAATCAATATAAGATGAATCAAATATGCAAAATAAGAATATTCACGGAGATGGCAAATAATTCACACACAACACAAAATTTACGTGGTTCGGCAATTGCCTACATCCACAGGCGCTGATGATCCTCTTCCACTATAATGAAAGGTATGAAGAACAATTACAAAGATGAGGCCTTCAATGGCAGCCCCAACCACCCCTTAGCAACACAACACTAGTCAAGAGATTTCACTCTAACTTATGTTTACAAACATTCACTCTCACTTAGCTTATATTTACAAACACTCACTCTCACTTCTCATATTTTCAAGTACCCTCACCATTGCTATTTATAGATGGCAATTGTAGAGTACTACAAAACCCACTACTAAGTGGAGTTTTCATTCAATTAGTGGTTCTTCCACACCATTAATGGAGTTCTCACTCCATTGGTGGTGTTTCCACTAATTAATGGAGTTACCACTTCATTAGTGTGGTTTCCACTAATTAGTGGAGTTCTCACTAATTATGAGTCAAACTAACAATTCTACGCCTTTGACTCTATATCGTCGAACGACTTCTTTGTTGTTCTTTCCTTCATGAATATCATCGCCATCACCACGCGCCTCACGATGCTTCTACCTGTAGGACATTGATCAAGTCAAAACAATACTTGTACTTAATCAATGATACCACTTTTGTTAGCATGTCTACAGGATACTCCTTTGTGTGAATCTTCAGTAGAGAAAACCCTCCACCTGCTAGAGTCACTACAACAGATCACTTCTTTTGCGACGAGTTCATTTGCGACGCTTACTAAGCGTCGCAAATGATTAATACTAGCGACGGATACTGACGTCGCAAGAGACGAAAGGTAGCAGAGAATGCGTTTATCATTTGCGACGTTCCTTAGCGTCGCAAATGATACAATCTTAAATTTTAAATAAAAATAAATATCGTAATTATTATTTGCGACGCTAAATACTGTCGCAAATATTTTAAGTATTAGCGATGTTTATTTGCGTTGCAAATAATTAAATATCATTTGCGTCGCACGTTTCCGTCGTAGATAACCTAATATTGGCGACGGTTACATACGCTGCAAGTAATCTGTTATTTGCGACGCTAACTACTATCGCAAATAATCACTTGCAGTATTAGCGACGTTTATTTACGTCGCAAATAATCAAATATCATTTGCAACTCTGGTATCTATCTCAAATAATGACCATCTGTCTTAAAACTGGTGTTTCCAACGAAATTTGTTTTTGTTGAAAAATGAAACCATTATTTTACTTATTTGGTTACAGAAAAAAATTTACTTATATGCTATTAGTTGTGATCAATATATACTAGAGTCATGCACTACTATCAGGCGTTCGACATCATATTTAATTAAATATACATTTTATGGAAAAAAAATTGCGACGGTGGGCGGGTGATCCCGTCACCTTGCAGTGTGCAATAGCACTTTGGCACATGTCATAGCACGGTGTTGGGTGCTTTGACACATTAATTGGCACTGTGATGGCACATTGCACCTTGCAATGTGCAATAACACTTTGGCTAAATGTTTTATATACATTTACCGGCCATTTTAGCTGACCCCCGCTAATTTTACAAAATTTATAACCATAACCTAATACAGTGCCTAGCCATGCCCCGTGCCTAATGCCAACATATATTCACCGTGCCATAAACTATGTCGTGCCCTTTTAACGTACCGTTCCCAGTGCTATGCCTTGAGTCGTGACCAATGTCGTGCCATTGGTACATGTGAAGGCTGGTTTAATTTATGGTATTGAAGATGTACTTACTATACTGATCATCTTTATCGAAAATCACATTGCTCTAAAAATTCTAACCCCATCAATNGCACATTGATGACAATATGCAAGGGTACTTTGGCACAGGCCATGGCACGGTACTGTGCACTTTGACACATTGATTGGCACTGTGATGGCACATTGCACCTTGCAATGTGCAATAACACTTTGGCTAAATGTTTTATATACATTTACCGGCCATTTTAGCTGACCCCCGCTAATTTTACAAAATTTATAACCATAACCTAATACAGTGCCTAGCCATGCCCCGTGCCTAATGCCAACATATATTCACCGTGCCATAAACTATGTCGTGCCCTTTTAACGTACCGTTCCCAGTGCTATGCCTTGAGTCGTGACCAATGTCGTGCCATTGGTACATGTGAAGGCTGGTTTAATTTATGGTATTGAAGATGTACTTACTATACTGATCATCTTTATCGAAAATCACATTGCTCTAAAAATTCTAACCCCATCAATATGATTGCGATTTATAAACTGTCCCTTTTTATTATTAATTTTAAACTAATGTTTGATAGGGTTAGAAGTTTTAGTAACATTATAATTTTATATAATGATGATCGTCTTCATAGAGATGATTCGACTGTGTGAGGATGATCTCATCTCCAGATAGATCATATTCGATCATATAACACATAGCGTATTTTAAAACTTTTAACATAATTTTTAATATGACCAAAATATATACATCATCCTCAAAAAATTCAACCACAGATCATTTTCACATGGGACTTACATGAAGTGTATCACTAACACGATGGGATTAAAAGTTCTATGGGGTTAATTATTTAACTAATTACACCCAGAAACTAGGGACACTTTAGGCATTTTTTCATTTAGTATGGGTATATCTATTTTTCTTTCACCCAGCTCGTCTCTCTCCTTTCCCTCTCATATCAGACTATCCTCCTGCTTCTCTCTTTTTCTTTCTCAAAACCCCTATTTTTGTCTCTCTCCGAACCAGTTAAGTGTGGATCCACCACTGTCGAAGTGTATTTGGAAGAATACCACTGTCCGCACTCTATCTCGGCCTTCACTCTCTCTCATTTTCTTACTCAAAACTGCTCTCCGAAAACCAGCATCGTTCAGATCCACCACCACTGTCACAGCACCACCACCTTCTCTCTCCCTTTATTTCTCAAAACCCTTCTCTGTCTCTCTCTGAACCAGTAAAGTGTAAATCCACCACCGTCTCACTCCACAGTCTACACTCTGTCTCGGCCTTCCCTCTCCCTTTCTTACTGAAAACTTCTCTATGCCTCTTTCCTAACCACCTTCGTGCAGCAGATCCACCATTGAAGTGCAGATCCACGACCACCGTCGCAGCACCACCATTTAAGTGTACGTTATTATCACTTCGTTCTTTGTTCACCTTGTTTCTATTATTGATGATTTTTAGTAGAATCTAGGGTTTAATATTTGGGGTTTTATGTAAATAGATTCCAGAGAACCACTATTCCATCAAGATCCATCACTGTAAGTCTTTTACAAATGGGTTTTGTTTGAGTTGATTGTAGGTTTTTTTTTCCTGATTTGATTTTTTTAATCGATTAGGCTAACATTACAGTGTTGTTATTAACACTCACCTTGTTTTTGTTACTGATGATTTTTAGTAGAATCTAGGGTTTAATATTTGGGT
>MVGT01004331.1:0-32187 GCA_002174775.1 Macleaya cordata
AAGATTGAATTTTCGCAACTGGGATAGGCTATTTAATGGCTATGGGACTGCCTACCCAAGACTTGTTCGAGTATTCTACTCGAATTTACACCATATTGATGAGAAGGATTTCAAGTTTTCATCTATGGTTTGTGGAAAACCTTTGATTGTGGATAGTTATCTAAATGCCTCTCTCCTCGAGTTCGAGGATGATGCGGAGGCACTTCAATTCCCACCCGAGCGCGATACTGAGGAGGAATATTTACCCAGCGCTGAAGCCATTGCAGAAGAATTGGCTGGGGAACGCTTTGGGTGGAGAAGAAATTTCCCTGCCTCTAGGTGCACCTTATTCTATAAGGTTTTAGGAAACATTGCTGCAACCAATCTCTTCCCTTGCTCTGGNTTTAACAGATTTCTTTCACCATGTATGTCAAGCATCCATGGTAGTTAGATAATTTTTATATTATTTTTCAAGCCATTGATAACTGATTTAGTTTAATCTGTGATTGGTTGTGCCCTAAAAAGACAATCAATACTAGGGATTAACATATTTGCTAAAATTAAATCATCCATTTGAGATAATTAATTTTTCATTATCAAATCTTTGAGAAAGTAAGAGATTTTCATCTCTAATGTTATTCGTATAAAAAGAGAACAATTTGTTAAACTAAGATTTTCTATTCAGCTATGTGGTGGATTCAAAAGCCTTAGTATTTTTCTATATTGATTTTATAAATTTTATTTTTATTGTGTTTAGTTTAAATATATGCTCCAAACCAACAACATATTTTTCGTTGGATTAGTATTTGTTAACCAATTAAGTTTAATTTTATCTCAAAGGCAATTCTCTGTGGGATCGACTCGTTTGCCACAACTAAATTCATCGAATAGTCGTGCGCTTGCGATTAAAGCAAGGTTTAAAATTAACTAATTAATTTTGGTTAGTTTGAAACCACATCAACCATGTTCCTAAGAAATGAAGAAGAACCTTTCATTCCCAAAGATGAGTTAGAGCGTTGCAAAATTGTTGTTTCTCGTATCTTCGAATGGAAGCATTCAACTCACAACATCAGTCAGATAAACACCTCTCTATCTTCTTAGTAAACTAATACCTAGTTTTTTTTAATTTTTTATATTATCTTTTTAGTTTTATAATATTTGGAGATTGATTACTTTATCAAGGAAAGAAATAGAGTATTGCTATTTAATTTATCTTGTCTTGCTGCTAACTGAAGAGTCTTCGGCTTTACAAAGGTACAGTGAGGCAATTTTGTCATTTTCTCTTTTTCTCTATGCTATAATTTCTTAATTTATCTTGTATATTTAGTGGAAATTAACAAATGACAATTTCTTCTTATAATTGGATTTGCCATCTCCTTCTAAATTTTATGAGATATGTGATGACTATAAATGCAAAATGGTATCCAATGGTAATAGCGCACAACCAACACTTCTTTGTCTTTCTTAATAATTACCAGTAATGTATTTTTGGTCGAAAAATCCGTTGAAATATAATTCCTGTGACTTATAAGTAATGTTTTAAATTTGAAAAATATGTGTTATTGTCCAAGCTTTTAATTGATTCTTTTTGGGAAGCTTTTTAAAGGGTTTTAAGAGTGATAAGGCTTTCCACACCAAGAAGTGCATTAGATAAGTTTATTGTCATCCCTATTAGCTCGGATGCTATATTTGTTTGTTTGTTTATTTTGGCTTTTCTTAGTGTATTCTTATTCTGAATTTTTTATTCATATCTTATATTGTCTAATATTTTAATAGAAGAAGAAGGCATAAAAAGAGTTGGTTGAAGCTAAGGTGCCATTAGGTCGATAGCAATATTCAGAGACATAGGTCATACTATGTTGGTGTTGTGTCGATCGAGTTTTCTACTCTTAACATAATGTAATGTGATTCAAAGGTTTAAGGGAAGAGCTATGTCAGAAACTTGATATTTTTCCCTACTTATTTATTCAGTTGGCTAGATTATTTCTAAACTATATTTATTATATTGTTACTTTTAGATATGGACAAAGAGGATATGGGCAAAGAAGTTTTCTTGGTAAAAACCTTGTTCTTAAGAGACGAAGAAGAAGCTTTCATTCTCAAAGACGAGTTGAAGCGATGCTAAATTGTTGTTACTCATATCTTTGAATGGAAGCATTCAACTCTCTCTCTCTCTCTCTCTTTTCCCAATCTCACGACATCAATCAGATCAACACATCTCTCTCTCTCTCTTTCTCTCTCTTCTTCTCAGCAATC
The DNA here is from genome assembly GCA_002174775.1 of Macleaya cordata. NCBI lineage: Eukaryota > Viridiplantae > Streptophyta > Magnoliopsida > Ranunculales > Papaveraceae > Macleaya > Macleaya cordata. Next base: position 2,236 of record MVGT01004331.1, read on the forward strand.
TAATAACTAGTTTTTTTTAATTTTGTTTATTGTCTTTTTAGTCTTTTAACATTTGGAGATTGATTACTTTATTAGGAAAAGAATTAGAGTGTTGCTACTTAATTCATCTGGTTTTACTGCTAACTTAAGAGTCTTCGGCTTTACAAGGGTACAGTGAGTCAATTTTTTTGCACTCTTTTTATCTGTCCTANTTTCGAAACCAACTGCATTGATGGTATTTTTTATATAGGGAAAAATCTGTTTTGAAATCAACCTTAGTTTGGTTTCGAAACCAAACTTCATCTGAACTGTTGGTTTCGAAACCAAAACTCATCTGTCCACCAAAGCCACATCTATCTTCAGATGTAGTTTGGTTTCGAAACCAAACATGTTGATTTCGAAACCAAAAGGCAATAACCATCACAGGAGCTGACTGATTTGGCAATAACCAACATGTGGTTTCGAAACTGACTGATTTGGTTTCGAAACCAATGCCCAGATTCGTTTTTCTAGTGCGATTTTCTGAGCTGTAAAGTAATCTTTTAACACATTATTGCTCATCTCCCTCTAAGCCTTGTTTCAGGGAGATAATTGAGAGTGGGAAAACATCTCTAAGTGGAATGAGAGGCTCAATAGATTATTCTCTCATCCCCAATAATGGTGTCTACCATTAGACCTAGAACTAATAATTTAGTCTAGGATTGAGCTGGACATCTTCACTATAAATAGGGGTTGAATCTCCAGTATTCAATCAACCATTCACCCTATTCATCAACAAGTTCTTGAAGAGTTTCAACTCTAATCTTTTAGCTCTCAAGCTTGTTGAAATTGGTTCAAATCCTTCCCATTTTAAAACCAAAACTCTGTTTTTGTTACCGGTGGATTTCCGGTGGTTGAGCTTGAAGGTTCAAGCTTGTGGTGATATACTTGAGGAGTCAAGTATTGGTTCAAGGTGCGGGACTTGTGGAGTTCAAGTTGGAGACGCATCAACGTTTACTAAGAGGCAAATTCGTGGAGTTCGAATTTGTGGAAGAACTGTACACCGTAGCTGTTGGAGCGTAGAGGGAGTCGTAATTCGTGTCCATCGAGTGGTAAATCGGGTTGTAAGTTTTCAATAACTCTTAGTGAATTTTTGCTGGACTAGGTCCCGGGGTTTTTCCCAGTTTGGGTTTCCTCGTTAACAAAATCTCTTGTGCATATTTTTCATACTTGTTGTAAGATTGAAATATTCGATTCTTGTTCTTAATTCCGCATATTAAGAATCGAATAAGTCAATACTCATGTTAGAGATTTTTGTTGTACTCTCATCACCTTAGTAATTTTTAATTCGGTGATTGTGTGATCCTTAACCATAGTCACATTGACATACAGTTAAATTCATTAACCGTAGGGCGAATTTAGACTTTCAGAGTTTTTAATTTATTCTTTTTGGGTAGCTATTGACATGGTGGTAAGAGTGGAAAGGTTCTCCTCACCAAGAAGTGTATCGTATATAGTATTTGTCTTCCCTATTAGCTCGGATGCTATATTTGTTTGTTTGTTTGTTTTCGATTTTTCAAAGTGTATCTTTATTCTGAATTTTTGATTTATAACTGATATTGTCTAATATTTTAATAGACGAAGAAGGCATAGAAATAGATGGCTGAAGCTAAGGTGTCGTTACATCGATGGCAATAATGAGATACATCGGTCATACTGAGTTGGTGTTCTGTTGATCGAGTTTTCTACTCCGAACGTGATGTGATGTGAATCAAAGGTTTATGGGAAAAGCTATGTCAGAAACTTGATACTTTTCCCTACTTATTTATTCGGTTGGCTAGATTATGTCTAAACTGTATATATTATTTTGTTACTTTTAGATATGGACAAATAGGAGATGGACGAAGAAGTTTTCATTGTAAAAACCATATTCCATGGAGACGAAAAAGAAGCTTTCTCTCTCCAAGACGAGTTAGTGCGATGCCAAATTGTTGTTTCTCGTATCTTTAAATGATAGTATTCAACTTTCTTTCCCTCTTTTCCCAATCTCACAACATCAGTCAGATAAAGACCTTCCTCTCTCTATTCACAACAATCTAATAACTAGTTTTTTTTAATTTTCTTTATTATCTTTTAAGTGTTTTAATATTTGGAGATTGATTAAATTATTAGGTAAAGAAATAGAGTGTTGCTACTTAATTCATCTGGTCTTGCTGCAAACCTTAAAGTCTTTAGCTTCACAAAGGTACGGTTAGTCAATTTTTTCACTCTCTCTTTTTCTCTGTCTTATAATTTATTAATTTATCTTACATATTTAGTAGAAATTTAGAAATGGCAATTTCATCTTGTAATGGATTTGCAATCTCTTTTTAAGTTTTGTGAGATCTTTCAGGACCATAAATGTAAAATGGTAACCTATGGTAAAAGTGCACAACCAACACTACTATGTCTTCCTTAATAATTACTAGTAATCAATCTTTGGTCGAAAAAGCCATTGAAATATAATATTTGTGACCTGTAAGTAATGTTTTTAAATTTGAAAAATACATGTTACTGTCTAAGCTTTAAGTTGATTCTTTTTGTGAAGCTATTCACAGGGTGCTAGGAGTGGTGAGGTTGTCCTCACCAAGAAGTGGATCGTATAATGTATTTGTTTTCCCTATTAACTTGGATGCTATGTTTGTTTATTTTTGCTTTTTTAAATGTATCCTTACACTCTAAATTTTGTATTTATAACTGAGATTATCTAATATTTTAACGTACGAAGATGGCACAGAAAGAGATGGTTGAAGCTAAGGTGTCATTAGATCGATTGCAATATTGCAATACATAAATCTTACTGAGTTGGTGTTGTCTCGATCGAGTTTTCTACTCTTAACGTGATGTGATGTGATTGATTACTTTATTAGGGAAAGAAGTAGAGTGTTGCTACTTATTTCATCTTTTCTTGCTGCTAATCTAAGAGTCTTCGGCTTTACAAGGGTACAGTGAGTCGATTTTTTCACTATCTCTTTTTTCTATGCTAAAATTTCTTAATTTATCTTACAGATTTAGTGGAAATTAAGAAATGATTTTTCTTATGATTATGTTTGCCATCTTTTTGAAAATTTTGTGAGATCTGTAATAACCATAAATGGAAAATGGTAACCAATGGTAATAGCGCACAACCAACACTACTATGCATTTCTTAATAATTTCCAGTAATGTATTTTTGGTCGAAAAAGCCGTTAAAATATAATATTCGTAACTTATAAGTAATGTTAAATTTTAAAAATATGTGTTCCTGTCCAAACTTTTAATTGATTCCTTTTAAAAAATATGTGTTCCTGTCCAAAAATATGTATCCTTATTCTGAATTTTTTATTCATAACTGATATTGTCCAATATTTTAACGGACGAAGAAAGCAGAGAAAGAGATGGTTGAAGCTAAGGTGTCATTACATCGATGGCAATATTGAGATACATCGGTCATACTAAGTTGGTGTTCTGTTGATCGAGTTTTCTACTCCTAACGTGATGTGATGTGAATCAAAGGTTTATGGGAAAAGCTATGTCAGAAACTTGATATGTTTTCCTACTTATTTATTCGGGTGACGAGATTATGCCTAAACTTTGTATATTATTTTGTTACTCTTAGATATGGACAAAGAGGTGATGGACGAAGAATTTTCTTGGTAAAAACTATGTTCCTAAGAGATGTAGAAGAAGCTATCATTCTCAAAGATGAGTTAGGGCGCTGCAAAATTTTTGTTTCTCGTATCTTCGAATGGAAGCATTCAACTCACAACATCAGTCAGATAAAGGCCTTCCTTTCTATCTTCCAAACAATCTAATAACTAGTTTTTTTTTTATTTTCTTTATTATCTTTTCAGTGTTTTAACATTTGGAGATTGATTAATTTATCAGGTAAAGAAATAGAGTGTTGCTACTCAATTCATTTGGTCTTGCTGCTAACTTTAGAGTCTTCAGCTTTACAAGGGTACGGTTAGTTAATTTTTCACTCTCTTTTTCTTTGTCATAAAATTTATTAATTTATCTTACATATTTAGTGTAAATTTAGTAATGGCAATTTCATCTTATAAATGGGTTTGCAATCTCTTTTTAAATTTTGTGAGATCTGTAAGGTCCATAAATGTAAAATGGTAACCTATGGTAAAAGTTCACAACCATCACTACTATGTCTTTCTTAATAATTACTAGTAATTAATCTTTGGTCGAAAAAGCCATTGAAATATAATATTTGTGACCCATAAGTAATGTTTTAAAATTTAAAAAATACATGGCACTGTCTAAGCTTTAAGATTCTTTTTGTGAAGCTATTGACAGGGTGTTAAGAGTGATAAGGCTCTCCTCACCAAGAAGTGCATCGTATAAGGTATTTGTTTTCCGTATTAACTTGGATGCTATGTTTGTTTGTTTTTACTTTTTTAAGTGTATGCTTACACTCTAAAATTTTTATTAATAACCAAGATTATCTAATATTTTAACGTACGAAGAAGGCATAGAAAGAGATGGCTGAAACTAAGGTGTTGTTAGATCGATAGCAATATTACGATATATAAGTCTTACTGAGTTGGTGTTGTCTCGATCGAGTTTTCTACTCGTAATGTGATGTGATGTGATTGATTGCTTTATCAGGGAAAGAAATAGAGTGTTGCTACTTATTTATCTGATCTTGCTGCTAAAAAAAATATATAATAAATAAAATAACAATAATAATAATAAAAAGAAAAGCAAGCAAAAAAAGAAAAAAAAAAAGAAAGGAATTTTTAGCTAGGGTTGGGGGACACGGGCTGGCCTGACCAGCAGCCCAGCCCGTGACCCAAAATCAGCCTGCCACCACCCTCTCCCCCAATCAGCTGTATGCTGATCAAAAAAAAAAGAAGAGAAAGAAAAGAAGAAGAAAGAGGGAAAGAGAGCTCGACAGAGAGCTGAGAGAGAGGCTGAGAGTGAAAGAAGAAAAGAAGAAGAGAGAGAGACCGAGAGAGAGAAAGAGAGACTGAGAGAGAGAGACCGAGAGAGAGAAAGATAGACTGAGAGACAGAGAGAAAGAAAGAGACCGAGAGAGAGGCAGAGAGCTGAGAGAGAGGCTGAGAGTGAAAGAAGAAAAGAAAAAGAGAGAGAGGGAGAGACCGAGAGAGAAAAAGAGAGACTGAGAGAGAGAAAGAGAGACTGAGTGAGATCGTTGGAGAGAGAGAGAGAGAGAGGAAGGAGAGCAGCAGCTGCTGCCGGAGAAGAAGAGAGGAGCAGCAGCAACTGCCGTCCCAGCTGGAGGGAGAAGAAGAAGAAAAAAAAAATGGGTGGCAATTTTGTGCATACCTTTAGCTTCTTTTACTTCCACTGTGTATATTATTGTATGCACTGTGTTTATCAGGTGACAAAAGGTCCAATTTATAGGGGAGACTCTGCCGGATTTGAGTCTCGTTGTAGACTGATGGTAATGTCCCTTATTTTGGGGTACGGGGCGTTACATAATCTAAGAGGCTTCGGCTTTACAAGGGTACGGTGAGTCGATTTTTTCACTATCTCTTTTTTTTTTCTGTGCTAAAATTTCTTAGTTTATCTTAAAGATTTAGTAGAAATTAAGAAATGATAAATTTTTCTTATGATCGCGTCCTTTTGTAACTTTTGTGAGATCTATAATAACTATAAATGCAAAATGCTAACCAATAGTAATAGCGCACAACCAACACTACTATGCATTTCTTAATAATTTCTAGTAATGTATTTTTGGTCGAAAAAGTTGTTAAAATATAATATTTGTAAATTATAAGTAATGTTTTCAATTTTAAAAATATGTGTTACTGTCCAAACTTCTAATTGATTCTTTTTTGGAAGCTATTGGCAAGGTGCTAGGAGTGGTAAGGGTCTCATCACTAAGAAGTGCATCGTATAAGGTATTTCTTTTCCCTATTAGCACGGATGCTATGCTTGTTTGTTTGTTTTTTTTGCTTTTCTAAGTGTATCCTTATTTAGAATTTCTGATTCATAACTGATATTGTCCAATATTTTAACGGACGAAGAAAGAATAAAAAGAGATGGTTGAAGCTAATGTGTTGTTAGATCGATAGCAATAATGAGATACAAAGGTCATACTGAGTTGGTGTTGTTTGGATCGAGTTTTCTACTCCTAACATGATGTGAGGTGATTTAAAGGTTTAAGGGAAGAGCTATGTCAGAAACTTGATATGTTTCCCTACTTATTTATTCGGGTGGCGAGATTATGCCTAAACTTTGTATATTATTTTGTTACTCTTAGATTTGGACAAAGAGGTGATAGAAGAAAACGTTTTCTTTGTAAAAACCATGTTCCTAAGAGATGAAGAAGAAGTTTTCATTCTCAAAGATGAGTTAGAGCATTGCAAAATTGTTGTTTCTCGTATCTTCGAATGGAAGCATTTAACTCACAACATCAGTCAGATAAAGATTTTCCTCTCTCTCTTCTCAACAATATAATAAATAGTTTTTTTAATTTTTTTATTATGATTTCAGTGTTTTAACATTTGGGGATTGATTACTTTATCATGTAAAAAAATAGAGTGTTGCTACTTAATTCATCTAGTTTTGCTACTAACCTTAGAGTCTTTAGCTTTATAAAGGTACGGTTAGTAAATTTTTTCACTCTTTTTCTCTGTCCTATAATTTATTAATTAATCTTACATATTTAGTGAAAATTTAGAAATGGCGATTTCATCTTGTAAATGGGTTTGCAATCTCTTTTAAATTTTCTGAGATCTGTAAGGACCATAAATGTAAATTGGTAACCTATGGTAAAAGTACAAAACCAACACTACTATGTCCTTCTTAATAATTACTAGTAATCAATCTTTGGCCGAAAAAGCCATTGAAATATAATATTTGTGACCTGTAAGTAATGTTTTTAAATTTGAAAAATACATGTTACTATCTAAGCTTTCAATTGATTCTTTTTGTGAAGTTATTGACAGGGTGCTAGGAGTGGTGACGCTCTCCTCACCAAGAAGTGCATCGTATAAGGTATTTGTTTTCTCTATTAACTTGGATGCTATGTTTGTTTGTTTAGTTTGTTTTGGCTTTTCTTAGTGTATTCTTATTCTGAATTTTTTATTCATATCATATATTGTCTAATATTTTAATAGATGAAGAAAGCATAGAAAGATATGGCTGAAGCAAAGGTGCCATTAGGTCGATAGCAATATAGAGGGACATAGGTCATATTATGTTGGTGTTCGGTCAATCGAGTTTTCTACTCTTAACATAACATGTTTATAGGAAGGGATATGTCAGAAACATGATACTTTTTCCTACTTATTTATTTGGTTGGTTAGATTATTTCTAAACCATGCTTACTATTTTGTTGCTTTTAGATATGGACAAAGAGGACATGGACAAAGATGTTTTCTTGGTAAAAACCATGTTCCTAAGAGACGAAGAAGATGCTTTCATTCTCAAAGATAAGTTGAAGTGATGCTAAATTGTTGTTTCTCGTATCTTCAAATGGAACCATTCAACTCTTTCTTCCTCCTTTCAGAATCTCACGACATAAATCAGATCAACACCTCTCTCTCTCTCTCTTCTCAGCAATCTAATAACTAATTTTTTTTAATTTTGTTTATTATGTTTTTAGTCTTTTAACATTTGGAGATTGATTACTTTATCAGAAAAAGAAATAGTGTTGCTATTTAATTCATCTGGTCTTGCAGCTAACTTAAGAGTCTTCGGCTTTACAAGGGTACAATGAGTCAATTTTTTTACTCTCTTTTTTCTGTCCTATAATTTATTAATTTATCTTATATATTTAGTGGAAATTTAGAAATGGCAATTTCATCTTTTGAATGGGTTTGCAATCTCTTTTTAAATTTTTTGAGATCTGTAAGGACCATAAATGTAAAATGGTAACCTATGGTAAAAGTGTACAACCAACACTACTATGACTTTCTTAATAATTACTAGTAATCAATCTTTGGTCGAAAAAGCCATTGAAATATAATATTTGTGAACTATAAGTAATGTTTTTAGATTTGAAAAATACATGTTACCGTCTAAGCTTTAAATTGATTCTTTTTGTGAAGCTATTGACAAAGTGCTAGGAGTGGTGAGGCTCTCCTCACCAAGAAGTGAATCGTATAAGGTATTTGTTTTCCCTATTAACTTAGATGCTATGTTTGTTTGTTTTTACTTTTTTAAGTATACCTTTACACTCTAAATTTTTTGTTTATAACCGAGATTATCCAATATTTTTGCGTACGAAGAAGGCATAGAAAGAGATGTATGAAGCTAAGGTGTCGTTAGATCGATAGCAAAATTGCGATACATCAGTCTTACTGAGTTGGCGTTCTCTCGATCGAGTTTTCTACTCTTAACGTGATGTGATGTGATTGATTACATTATCAGGGAAAGAAATAGAGTGCTTCTACTTATTTCATCTGATCTTGCTACTAATCTAAGAGTCTTTGGCTTTATAAAGGTACGGTGAGTCGATTTTTTCACTGTCTCTTTTTTTTTCTGTGCTAAAATTTCTTAATTTATCTTACAGATTTAGTGGAAATTTGAAAAATACCTGTTATTGTCCAAGCTTTTAATTGATTCTTTTTTGGAAGCTTTTTAAAGGGTGCTAAGAGTGGTAAGGCTTTCTACACCAAGAAGTGCCTTAGATAAGGTTATTGTCATCCCTATTCACTCGGATGCTATGTTTGTTTGTTTTTTTTGCTTTTCTTAGCGTATTCTTATTCTAAATTTTTTATTTATAACCTATATTGTCTAATATTTTAATAGACGAAGAAGGCATAATAAGAGATGGCTGAAGATAAGGTGTTGTTAGGTCGATAGCAATATAGACAGACATAGGTCATACTATGTTGGTGTTGGGTCGATCGAGTTTTCTACTCTTAACGTAATGTAATGTGATTCAAAGGTTTAAGGGAAGAGCTATGTCAGAAACATCATACTTTTTCCTGCTTATTTATTCAGTTGGTTAGATTTTTTCTAAATTGTGTTTATTATTTTATTACTTTTAGATATGGACAAAGAGGATATGGACAAAAAAGTTTTCTTGGTAAAAATCCTGTTTCTAAGAGACGAAGAAGATGCTTTCATCCTCAAAGATGAGTTGAAGCGATGCTAAATTGTTGTTTCTCGTATCTTCGAATGCCATTCAACTCTCTCTTCCTCCTTTCCCAATCTCACGACATCAATCAGATCATTACCTCTCTCTCTTTCTCTTCTCAATAATCTAATAACTAATTTTTTTAATTTTGTTTATTATCTTTTTAGTCTTTTAACATTTGGAGATTGATTACTTTATCATGATAAGAAATTGAGTGTTGATACTTAATTCATCTGGTTTTGCTGCTAACTTAAGAGTCTTCGGCTTTACAAGGGTACAATGAGTCAATTTTTTTGCTCTCTTTTTCTCTGTCCTATAATTTCTTAATTTATCTTTCATATTTAGTGGATATTAAGAAAAGGCAATTTCTTCTTGTAATTGAGTTTGCCATCTCTTTCTAAATTTTGTGAGATCAGTAATAATCATAAATGTAAAATGGTAGTCAATGGTAATAACGCACAACAACACTACTATGACTTTCTTAATAATTACTAGTAGTAAATTTTTGGTCGAAAAAGCCGTTGAAATATAATATTTGTGACTAATAAGTAATGTTTTAAATTTAAAAAATACGCTTTATCGTCCCTTTTTTAATTTATTCTTTTTGGGTAGCTATTGACATGGTGTTAAGAGTGGTAAGGCTCTCCTCACCAAGAAGTGTATTGTATATGGTTTTTTTCTTCCCTATTAGCTCGGATGCTATATTTGTTTGTTTGTTTGTTTTTGGCTTTTCAAAGTGTATGCTTATTCTGAATTTTTTATTTATAACTGATATTGTCTAATATTTTAATAGACGAAGAAGGCATAGAAAGAGATGGCTGAAGCTAAGATGTCGTTACATCGATGGCAATATTGAGATACATCGGTCATACTGCATTGGTATTGTATTGATCGAGTTTTCTACTCCTAACGTGATGTGATGTGATTCAAAGGTTTATGGGAAAAGCTATGTCAGAAACTTGATACTTTTCCCTGCTTATTTATTCCGTTGGCTAGATTATGTCTAAACTGTGTATAGACAAAGGGGACAAGGACGAAGAAGTTTTCATAGTAAAAACCATATTCCATAGAGACGAAGAAGAAGCTTTCTTTTTCCAAGATGAGTTAGAGCGATGCCAAATTATTGTTTCTCGTATCTTCGATTGGAAGTATTTAACTTTATTTATCTCCTTTCCGAATCTCACAACATCAGTCAGATAAACACCTTCCTCTCTCTCTTCTCAACAATCTAATAACTAGTTTTTTTTAAATTTTCTTAATTATCTTTTCAGTGTTTAAACATTTGGGCATTGATTACTTTATTAGGTAAAGAAATAGAGTGTTGCTACTTAATTCATCTGATCTTGTTGTTAACCTTAGAGCCTTTAGCTTTACAAAGGTACGGTGAGTCAATTTTTCCACTCTCTTTTTCGGTCCTATAATTTATTAATTTATCTTCCATATTTAGTGGAAATTTAGATATGGCAATTTTTTCTTGTAATTGGGATTGCTATCTCTTTTTAAATTTTGTGAGATATCTAATGACTTTAAATGTGAAATGGTAACCGATGGTAATAGCACACAACCAACAGTACTATGTCTTTCTTAAGAATTACCAGTAATCAATCTTTGGTCGAAAATGCTATTGAAATATAATATTTGTGACTTATAAGTATCATTTTTAAATTTGAAAAATACGTGTTATTGTCCCAACTTTAAATTGATTCTTTTTGGGAAGCTATTGGCAGAGTGCTAGGAGTGGTAAGGCTCTCCTCACCAAGAAGTGCATCGTATAAGGTATTTATTTTCCATATTAAGTCGAATGCTATGTTTGTTTATTTGTTTGTTTGTGCTTTTCTAAGTGTATCCTTATTCTGAATTTTTTATTCGTAACTGAAATTATCCAATATTTTAACGGACAAAGAAGGTATAGAAAGAGATGGTTGAAGCTAAGGTGTCGTTATATCGATAGTAATATTGACATATATAGGTTTTATTGAGTTGGTGTTGTCTCGATCGAGTTTTCTACTCCTAACGTGTTGTGATGTGATTCAAAGGTTTAAGGGAAGAGCTGTTTCAGAAACTTGATATGTTTCCCTACTTATTTATTCAGTTTATTAGATTATACCTAAACTTTGTATATTATTTTGTTACTTTTAGATATGGGCAAAGAGGTGATGGACGAAGAAGTTTTCTAGGTAAAAACTTTGTTCTTAAGAGACGAAAAAGAAGCTTTCTGAAGGAGATAGGTTCCTTCACTCAAGAATCTAGAGAGAGAGTAGAATAGTTCTCGAGAGAGAGGATTCTCTGCTCAGAAGAGTTCTTTGATCTCGAGATCAGTTGAGATTAGTTAGTTTAATGAGAGGTTGGATCTTTTCCTTATAGACTTGCTAAGTTTAGAGGTCAAGTCCTTAGCCAATCAGTGATGAACATTTGTCTTTCACTTTACAAGTGTATAACAGTTGTTCATAAGTACTTGAGAGCTGTTTATTTACTTCCTTCCCGTCAGGTTATCTTTCGAAAATCTCTTTATGTCAGGTTTACCTTTCGAAAACCTCTTTTCTTTAGTGAGAAAGTTCTTTTCTCTAGCGGAAAGCTCAATCTGAATAGGTATTCTTACATTTTCATTATCAAAGATGAGTTAGAGCGATACCAAATTGTTGTTTCTTGTATCTTCGAATGGAAGCATTCAACTCTCTCTCCCTCCTTTCATAATCTCACGACATCAATCAGATTAACACCTCTATCTCTCTCTCTCTCTCTCTTCTCAACAATCTAATAACTAGTTTTTTTAATTTTGTTTAGTATCTTTTCAGTCTTTTAACATTTGGAGAGTGATTAATTTATCAGGAAAAGAAATAGAGTGTTGCTACTTAATTCATTTGGTCTTGCACCTAACCTAGGGGTCTTCGGTTTTACTAGGATACGGTGAGTCAATTTTTTACTCTCTTTTTTCGGTCCTAAAATTTCTTAATTTATTTTACATATTTATTGGATTTAATTGGGTTTGCCATCTCTTTCTAAATTTTGTGAGATCTGTAATAACAATAAATGTAAAATGGTAGCCAATTGTAATAATGCACAACCAACACAACTTTGACTTTTTTTAATAATTACCAGTAATCAAATTTTAGTCGAAAAAGTCGTTGAAATATAACACTTGTAATATAAAAGTAATGTTTTAAATTTAAAAAATACGTGTTATTGTCCAAGTTTTTAATTGATTCTTTTTTAGAAGCTATTGACTGGGTGCATAGAGTGGTAAGGCTCTCCTCACCAAGTAGTGCATCGTATAAGGTATTCGTCTTCCCTATTAGCTCGGGTGCTATATTTGTTTGTTTGTTTGTTTTGGCATTTCTATGTGTAATACCCTATATTTTTATTATAGTATGTTTTAATATATGTATTTAATTTAGTATGGGCGTAATAACTTAAGTTGGGTGTGTTTAGTATTTTGGTGTTTGGGGGCAAATTTAGCTAAACTGGGCTAGGATTAATCTGACCTAGATTATGTAGACCTAACCTTGTAAATTTAAGCGAGGGGATCCATTAGTAATAGTTTCCCCTTATTCCTACAACCAAAAACTTAGAAAATCTAATCTATTTAGAAATCTAACTCTTTTAGGAAACTTATTTGTGGTGGGCAATCTTTATTTCTAAATTTTATTTAGTATTTTTGTACTAGCTTTTAAGAGATATTTTAGAAGGCACTAAAGTCTTATTTTGGAGTTATTTTATGTTTAAAAAGTATCTTTAGGTTATGGGGTAACTTGGCTAGCAAATTTTCATATTTTAGGTGGTTTAAGACTCTTTTATTAGGAGTTATGTATATAAGATACTTCTAGTACGAAAATTGAGTTTTTTTTAAGAAGAACTGATGCATTAGGTTTAAGGGAGAAAAAAAATCGACAACTAGAGAGAAGAAACCCTAAGGTTATAAAGTTGAAGAATATAGAAGATTCGTGAAGTGAAGTGATCGACGGAAGGGGTTGTGTGCAGATAAGTTTCTTAACCCTAAGTTTATTATATGGCCTTTCAATAATATTCGTGGGTATATATTTGTGATTTGAGTAAGTTTTGATCATGTTATTTGATTTATTTTATAGTTAAACCATACTTATTAATTATCATGGGATGATATTAGATGTTTAGGTTAGTTTGGGACAAGTTTTGATCACTTTCTTGAATGCTAAGTGCTAAAAATCTGACCACTTATGATTGTTTTAACTTTATCTCTCAAACTATAAGAAGGTTTTAATATTTCTTTATATCTCTGTGTTCATAACATCTGATTATGTTAGGTTCAAATTTCGTAATTTTTTAGTACTGTTTACTATTTTTAAAGTAATTTCAAAGTTCGTGTTACTGGTGCTGTATTTTTACTGCCAGCACAGTTAGTCTGCGTTTAGGCACATTTTTTGAGAAATTTAGCCTATTTTTAGTTTTCAGTCAAAACATAAAGGTTTTAGTACTATTCTCTAGTTTCATCAGAAACTGAAAGTACTAAGTTTGGATTTATAAACTGTGAGTTACAACTATTTTTGTTCACTGATTCAGATTTTGGGTAGAATGCACATGTTTTGGTTTTCTGACTTTTTCACTAGATTTATGAATGTGAATTTTAATCACTAAAATTCGTATGAAAATAGACTTCTATATCGTTCAAACAAGCTTGAGTTTATCTAATTTTGAGTTGTGGTTTGATCATAATTAATTATCGAAGTTTTTCGGTAAAATCTTAAACCGGTGTGATGTTGTTCTAGTTTTTTTTACTGTCTTGGGTCTTCATGATAGATTCGGGTTATGGGTTCTGAAATTTGAGGTGTGAAAATCCTGATCTTGTAACTCTTGTTTTAAGTAACCTTAATAGGTTAGGTTTTTATGTTTTATATATTGGGTATTTGACAATCAACATGGTATTTTAAATCTAATTATGTTGTGGTAATGATATGTACGAATGTATGACTATACTTGGTTGTTATAGATATGGAAACATTCGAAAATTGTTGAGGCTACATACCATAACCTATAAAATTTATAAGCATGAGATTTGTTTGTGGGAACATATTAGTAGTGGTTGGCTCGACTCTCTCTCCATATGTAAATATGCGATGACAGAGAGGTCGCATAAGGAATGATGAAGGTGAACCTAGTCGAGACATGTTACCCACATATTGAACGATAAGGGTCGATGTTAACACAAGTTAATCCAGTGCATAGTTGGGTTAATTTTGCGGACCACCAAATTACAAAAAATTGAGTATGTTGAGTAAATTGAAACCCACTTGATTAATTGAAGATCATACCTACTTCAATTGTTAGATGTAGGGATATTAATTGTGTTTGTTGGGAGAATTTGTAAGTTGTTTGTTAGGTATTTATTGGAACTGCGTTATGTTTGATCCCTATTTGGGTACATAGGCAGCCGCGGTGCGATTTAGCATAAAAATATATGAAACTTATTGATGTTGTTGTTGTTGTTGTTGTTGATGTTGTTGAGGTTGTTGTTGTTGTTGTCGATGATGTTGATGAATTGACATTTGTGTTTCTTTGATTATATATGCTAGTGTGTTGTTGATCTAAATTTTATGAGTTACATTTTGTTTGGACTTTTGTTCGAGCCTACATTTTAAATCTTAATTTTAGATTGAAAGTTATGAGTTTGGTTTCTGGTTTATTCAATGATTAGAATTTGGGGCGTTACACTATGTGTATCCCTAATTTGAATTTTTTATTCATAACCGATATTAATATCGGACAATATTTTAATGGATGAAGAAAGCGTTGAAAGAGATGGTTGAAGCTAAGGTGCCGTTAGATTGATGAAAATATTGAGATACATACGTCATACTGAGTTGGTGTTGTCTCAATTGAGTTTTCTACTATTTACTTGATGTGATGTGATTCTAAGGTTTAAGGGAAGAGCTATGTCAGAAACTTGATACTTTTCCCTACTTATTTATTCGGCTGACTAGATTATGTCAAAACTGTGTATATTATTTTGTTACTTTTAGATATGGACAAACATGTCATGGACAAAGAAGTTTTCTTGGTAAAATACATGTTCCTTGGAGACGAAGATGAAGCTTTAATTATCCATGATGAGTTAGAGTGATGCTAAATTGTTGTTTCTCGTATCTTCAAATGGAAGCATTCAACTCTCTTTCCCTTCTTTCCCAATCGCATAACATCAATTAGATAAATACTTCGCTCTCTCTCTTCTCAGCAATTTAATAACTAGTGTTTTTTAATCTTCATTGTTACATTTTTAGTTTTTAAAAATTTGGTGATTGATTACTTTATCAGGAAAAGAAATAGAGTGTTGCTACTTAATTCATCTAGCTTTGGAAAGGTACGGTGAGGCAATTTTTTCACTCATCTTTTTTTTTTTGCTATAATTTCTTAATTTATCTTACATATTTAGTGAAAATTAAGAAATGACAATTTCTTCTTGTAATTTGGTTTGCCATCTCTTTTGAATTTTATGAGATATGTAATGACCATAAATGCAAAATGGTATCAATGGTAATAGCGCACTACCAACACTACCACGTCTTTCTTAATAATTACTAGTAATGTATTTTTAATCGAAAAAGCCGTTGAAATATAAAATTTGTAACTTATAATTAATATTTTAGATTTGAAAAATGCATGTTATTGTCTAAGCTTTTTATTGATTCTTTTTTTGGAAGCTATTGAAATGGTGCTAAGAGTGGTAAGGCTTTCCTTACCAAAAAGTGCATCGTATAAGGTAATTGTCTTCCCTATTAGCTTGGATGCTATGTTTGTTTGATTGTTTGTTTCAGCTTTTCTAAATGTATCCTTATTCTGAATTTTTGATTCATAACCGATATTATCTAATATTTTAATAGATGAAGAAGGCATAGAAAGATATGGATGAAGCTAAGGTATCGTTAGATCGATGGCAATATTGAGATACATAGGTCATACTGAGTTCGTGTTCTGTTGATCGAGTTTTCTACTCCTAATGTGATGTGATGTGATTCAAAGGTTTAAGGGAAGAGTTATGTCAGAAACTTGATACTTTTCCCTACTTATTTATTCGGTTGGGTAGATTATGTCTAAACTGTGTATATTATTTTGTTACATTTAGATATGGATAAAGAGGACATAGACGAAGAAGTTTTCATAGTAAAAACCCTATTCCAAAGAGGCGGAGAAGAAGATTTCATTCTCCATGACGAGTTAGAGTGATGCCAAATTGTTGTTTCTCGTATCTTCGACTGGAAGCAATCAAATCTCTTTCCCTCATTTTCTAGTCTTACAACATCAGTCAAATAAACACCTCTCTCTCTCTCTTCTCAGCAATCTAATAGCTAGTTTTTTTAATTTTCTTTATTATCTTTTCAGTTTTTAATATTTGGAGATTGATTACTTTATCAGGTAAAGAAATAGAGTGTTGCTACTTAATTCATCTGGTATTGTTGCTAACCTAGGAGTCTTGAGCTTTACAAGGGTATGGTGAGTCAATTTTTTCACTCTCTTTTTCTCTGTCATATAATTTCTTATTATATCATACATATTTAGTGGAAATTCAGAAATGGTAATTTCTTATTGTAATTAGGTTTGCCATCTCTTTTTAAATTTCGTGAGATCTTTAATGATAGTAAATGTAAAATGGTAACCAATGGTAATAGTGCACAACCAACACTACTATGTTTTTCTTAAGAATTACCAGTAATCAATCTTTGGTCGAAAAAGCCATTGAAATATAATATTTGTGACCTTTAAGTAATGTTTTTAATTTGAAAAATACATGTTACTGTCCAAACTTTGAATTGATTCTTTTTTATAAGCTAGCTATTAAAAGGGTGCTAGGAGTGGTAAGGCTCTCCTCACCAAGAAGTGCATCGTATAAGGTATTTGTTTTCCTTATTAACTTGCATGCTATGTTTGTTTGTTTGTTTGTTTTGTTTGTTTTTATTTTTTTAAGTGTATTCTTATTCTAAATTTTTTATTCATAACCGAGATTATCTAATATTTTAACGTACATAGATGGCATAGAAAGAGATGGTTTAAGCAAAGGTGTCATTAGATCGATGGCAATATTGAGATATATAGGTCTTACTGAGTTGGTATTATCTCGATCGAGTTTTCTACTCCTAACGTGATGTGATGTGATTCAAAGGTTTAAGGGAAAAGCTATGTCAGAAACTTGATACGTTTCCCTACTTATGTATTCGGTTGGCTATATTATGTCGAATGAAAGCATTCAACTCTCTTGCCCTCCTTTTCCAATCTCACAACATCAGTCAGATAAACACCTCTTTCTTTCTTCCCCGTAATCTAATAACTAGTTTTTTTTAATTTCTTTTATTATTTTTTCAGTTTTTTAACATTTGGAGATTGATTACTTTATCAGGGAAAAAAATAGAGTGTTGCTACTTAATTCATCTAGTTTTGCTGCTAACCTAAGAGTCTTCCCACTAATTTAGTGGGACCACAACTTGTTATTAGACACTAATCCAACGACTTAGATTAAGTGGGATCTATTAATTAAATGGGACCTACTAATTTGGTGGTGGGATCACAATTATTTTTGCTAAATGAAATGAGATTAATTTAATAGGCCTAACAATTAAATGTGAAGCACCACACACCACTGTCACGATACCCTCCATTAACACCGGCGTCCACCACCGCCACCCACCACCACTATAATACACTTTTATTTAAGTTACTAATGTTGGGGGCAGCTCACCTTTAATAAGGGCACCCTATTAGTATTTTAGAAGGTTAAGGGTATAAATATATATATATATAACTAACTTTATTATAACCTCTTTCATGCTTTGATCGACCAAGAGAGAGGGAGAGCAAGAGAGAAGGTCGACTAGGGTTTTGGAGGCAGAGAAACTTCAAATTTCTCTTGAAGGTTGATCGATCGTGTGCACAGGAGGAAGGGATGAAGGCTTCAAGTGCTAGGATTCTTCTTCTTCTTCTTCCTTTGGATTCAACTGCTGTGGTGATTTGAGGCAAGTAGTAACTTGCTCTTTTGGTGTAGATTTAGGTTTTTTATGATGTTGGTATGCTTTCTTAATGATTGAATGTATGAAAACCTAGAGTCTATGTTGTTTATATGATAACTACATGAATGAATGCGAGAGATCCATGATCGTATGAGGTGTGCATGTCCTAATGGTTAGAATGCATGGAATCTATGAATATTTGATGAATAAATGATTTTCTAACATTGCAGGTGAGAAAAACTATATTTTCATAGAGTTTGGTTGAAAAATAAAACCCAAAATCGCGGAAAAACTCAGGGAGTATCGATACCTACAGCGCAAGTGTCGATACCGGCTGAAGCCTGACCAACAAGTGAGGCCAGTATCGATACCAGGCTTAGGTAGTATCGATACCAACCCCACCTGTTCCCACGATAGAGGTTGGTATCGATACCAACCAAGCTGGTATCGATACCAACTATCCTTTTGGCCTTAAGTAAGCTATTTTTGAGTTTTTCTAAATGAAAATAGGCTTGTGTTGATGGCTATCATGATGTATATCTTGCATAATATAAGAATATATATGTGTTTATGAACGAGAATGCATGTTTAATCTCTTGGTAGGATACTTCATGATGTTGAATACTTGTGGACACACCTATGGTATGTGAAACCTACATAAATGGAATGTGTGGTTAAGAAACTTGGTTGACTTGTGTGCAAGCCTAGTTTAAGTCCTGTATAAGCCTGGTCCTCTCCAAGCAAGGTCTACGGAATCTCCAAGTGAGGTCTACGCAATCACTTGACACGTAAATAACGTCGTCAGGGTTACCAGTGTTCGGAAGATGAATGTTAAGGCGGTCCATCGGAGTCACGTAGCGCACGGCCAGTGTCTCGAGTGAACTACAGGGACGGGTGAAACGTGGGTAATAACTAGGTACACCACATGTTGCGATAACTAAATCTTAAGCAAAGATCATAAAACACATTAGATGTTATCTTGTGCATCTCTTTACCTTGTTAATCGTTTATTGACATATCTTATGCAATATTGTTAATGCACTCAGAGTTACCCTAAATTTAAGCCAAGGGAACTAGTGTGACGCGTACACCCTAGAGCTACAAGTTGTTAATAGTTCCGAGAGAATGGCCAGTTCTCATTGAGTAAGGGTTGTAGACCTGAAATGTGAGGGCGGAGCATTACAACCACCATTGTCATATTTCTTATTGCAAACTGGAGGAACTCCACCTCCTGAGAAGAGGAAGGCCGACGACAATGAAGAGCCAGACATTGTTCGATTTGTTCTTGTGATTCTTTATCCTCTGATATTGAACTCAAGGATCTTCACTCTAAAACAAAACGAACAAAGTAAGATTCAAGATTCAAACAAAACTCTTCAAAAAAATAATCTGAAACCCTAAGTTTGTGTATTGTGATTCAGGAACAATGAAGAACATTAATCACTTATAGATACAATATCGCCTTCCTTTCTCACAGAGTTTGCGATTCATATTGAGATTTGAAGTGAACCGCCTACATCGGCTTATTTAGGAATTGTTTAGAAAGGGTTTTTGTGATTCAGATTCAGATTAAAATTTAAAGTGAACCGCCGACATCGCCTCCTTCTCTTTAGATCTCCCCTTCTCTTCTTTCTCTCTCTAGAATTTCAAAATCAGATCCGATTTTTCCTCTAATCTTAGATGGGGTTTTGATGGTAGTGGCGACGGTGTTGGAGCTGGTGAGGTGGTGGTGATGGTGGAGCCAGTGAGGTGGTGGTGGAGATGGTTGTGGCAGTGGTAGTAATGGTGGTTATAGTTGAGGATGGTGGGGTGTATTTAGTTGGGGATGGTGGGGTGTATTTTATTAGGAGTTTTTAGTTTGGAGGTGATGAGGTGAAAGAAAATATAAAAAATAAATTTAAAAAATGTTTAAAATAAAGTAAAAAAGAAATTAATTTGTGTCAGTGATGTGAGAGCGCATCTTTGTCAGTGCACAGTTGTCAATGTTGACTGGGTTGATGTACAAAGGGTAAAGATGGAAAGATAAAAAGAAGAAAAAGAAATATAGACAGAAAAGTAGATGTTAGGGCCTAAACTCAGAATTGAACAACATTATGGCCTAAACATTAAAATTGGTCAAAAGTTAAAGTCTAAACGCAAATTATCCCTTTTTTTTATAGGATGATAATCTTTTACTCATATAACATTAAGGACTCCTCGAGAAATGTGATATCTCACATCGGTTAAATCCTTAGCACTTTTTTTTTGATAACCTTGGTTTCCGGTTCAGCTTGCGCGCACCTCGACTAATCCACGGGACCTTGTGGAGGAAGCGGCCGTCTAAGAATCCCCCTAGTGGCCTTGCGGGGATTCAAACTAGTGACCTGTGGGGGTGTGACAAGTGGAAAAGTTGAAAGATAAGTCACCTTTCCGGACATGAGATTTTCGCCTCAGGACACGTTGCGCACCCCGCGCGTCATAGAACATCTCATATGTAATCCAGAACACATCAGGCGATTTATAAAAGCCAACGATAAGCCTTAATCTCTAAACTCTTCGCTATTTCCCTCGTAAAAGCTCTAATTCCGCCATGGCCAATAACAGGAGAAGCCAAAGAAAAAACCAAGGAAACAACAAAAAGAGAAAGCTCTCAAAGGATTTCAAACCAGAAAACAAAACCCTAGAAAAGAAGAAACTTGGTAAAACCCCAGTCGATAACGTCGACACCAAAATCGAATCAGAATCAGAGAGAATTCAGAAACTCCTCGAACCTTACTCGAAAGATCAATTAATCGATTTTCTCTGTGATGCCGCCGTAAACGATTCTTCTCTTTTTCAAAGAATCAAAACAACCGCCGATAAAGACGTTTCTCACCGGAAAATCTTCGTTCATGGCCTCTCTTGGGACACAACTCGTGAAACCCTATATTCCGCTTTTCAATCTTATGGAGAAATTGAAGATTGTAAACTCGTTACTGATCGAGATACAGGTAGATCTAAAGGATACGGATTCGTTCTTTTTAAGTCCCGAATTGGTGCAGAGGAAGCCCTAAAG
Source organism: Macleaya cordata (assembly GCA_002174775.1). Taxonomy (NCBI): domain Eukaryota; kingdom Viridiplantae; phylum Streptophyta; class Magnoliopsida; order Ranunculales; family Papaveraceae; genus Macleaya; species Macleaya cordata. Next base: position 23,282 of record MVGT01004331.1, read on the forward strand.
AATCCACAGAAGAAAATCAGTAATCGCGTTGCGGCTTGTCAATTAGCTTCAATTGGTCCGGTGGCACCGACGCAACAGAACCACCATGATAATTATTTGAAGAAAATTTATGTAAGTAATGTTCATGTTGATGCTGATCCGGAAAAGCTTCGGACTTTCTTTGGAAAATTTGGGGAAATTGAAACGGGTCCGTTAGGGTTTGATACGTCGACTGGGAAATCAAGGGGTTTTGCTATTTTCGTGTATAAATCTCCAGAAGGAGCAAAAAAGGCACTTGCAGAACCCTATAAAATGTTTGAAGGGCATCAATTGCATTGCCAAAGAGTTAGTGAGAATAAAAACAAACCATCAACTCAGCAGGAGCAACGGCAGCTACCGATGCAGCCACAGACATTGGCTGCTGCGGCTGCTGCACAGAATTTGGCTCTCTTTAATCAGCACCCTAGTTTAAATCCTATGTATAGTGGGTTAGTTGCTAATTCAAATCCCTGTTTGATTCCGGGTACTGTTAATCCATTGATGGCGGGGACTTTCAATCCAGGTTTTTTTCCGCCGACTCAGATGGGAGGGGGTTCGTTTGGTGGTGGACTAGTAGGGGGACATAGTGGCATTTTGGGTGGTAATCCGTCCATTCCCGGGGCGCTGGCTTCTATGAATCCGGCTTTACATGGGTTGCAAGCCTATCAGAATTCACACCTAGGGCAATCATCTTCTTCGAGAATTCATGGGGCTAGTGGTTCTTTGACTGGGTATCCATCTTACATCTGGTAAGATCTTCTCAGTCAAGAATTTGATGGTTTTCATCCTTATTATTTATCTTGATTTTATGCTATTCTTTTTTGCGTTTTTTTAGTTTTTTTTATATTACTTTTATAGTTATCTTGTAGTGATAATCCAAGCTGAGTTTATTTTGATTTGTCTTAAGTTTTTCCACTTTTTTATTTTCCTTAATTTTATTCGCTCTCTCTCTCTCTTTTTTTTTTTTTTAAGTATACTCTGCTGCTGATTATTTATTTTTTTTAATTTTTAATTTTTAATTTTTTGGCTTTTGGGTGTCTTTTATTTATTTATTTCTTTCTTTATGGTTCTGGTTTTTTTAATTAGAGTTTTAGCTGTGAGCTTTTCCAATTATATGGGTCTTGCTTAGTTGCAAAATGGATGACTTTCAAAATGTGTTTTCTTCGGATAAAGGGTGTTCTAAGAAGTCACAAATAAGCCAAAGCTCCAAACGAGGCTTATTAGTCTCTTTCATAGTATTTTAAAGGCTAGTTTTTAATTCTATGAGAGCTTTTATGACATTTTTCATAGTACACAAAGACCTTATATTTCATTCTCCATGTTCAGCTACCACTTTTATCCAACCCACAAGAGAAAATCTAATGTTTAGATCACGAACACCACTTGCAGTTCGTAGTCATCCCAAGTACAAAAGACACATGCAGAATGCATGTTCACCCACTAAATAATTTAATGAGGCCAACATGTTCCTGGTGTATCCCATACAGTTTCTTGTTATAACTCTAGGTTACAAAGAGAATTTAAGTTACATCCCCAAAGTAAGTTTCTTTTGAGGAGTCGAGGAAGATTGTAATTTCTTAGAGGGTTGTTATCTAATGTAGTTGGATAGCCTACCATATGGTTATTCCTCGTGCTTCTGTAGATGACTCCAGAATGACCACGTTTTCCGTTACATTTCACTTTTACCCAGTCCACAAAGAAAAAATGGAGGTTGACAGAAAATTTTAGGCTCCAAGGAATAATGATTTCATGAACAAGAAAACCAAGATTAGTCACTTCTCCAGAAACCTTATGATGGATGGATACACTCTCCCATTTTAGCCAAGTTACACATGAAAGAAAAATAGAATGTGGTGTAGCCTTGGGTTACAACCAACACTCAACAGTTTAAAGAAAACATCACTTCCTTCTTCACTATTTCAAAAGATAAATCGTTCAAAGCTAGTGTCATCAATTCCATCATAGTACCTATTATCTTCAACACCTCTAGCATGGACCCACTACCCCATCATCTTGTGCCACATCAGAATGACTGATGGTTTGTTGCTTAAGCGGCTTAACATATCTTTGGATCGTCTTGTCAGTGTCATCAATTCCAATAAACACCAAGGGCATTAGCAAAAAGGTCTTAGCTTTCCAGTTGCTGTGATTCCATATTTCAAGAGGAAGATTTGTTTGGTCTTTTTTTTCTACTGGTTCTCCTTTTCCTTTAGAACTGAAAAGGCAATAAGGTGCTTATGCAATTCATATTTCTGTTACTCAAACAACTGAAGTAGTTCAAATCATCGTCAACATTAACAAAAAGTTAATAACTTCTCTGTTGCCATGGTTATTCCATATCTGAAAAGGTGAATTTTATGGAAGATTTGTTTAATCATGGTGTATACGGTTTTTATTTGGCTTTCTATAGTTCTAGACAAATTCTTGTTCTTCCTTCTTCTCATTTTGGTTTTCATCTATGGGATGTATGTGAAGAAGACAATGAGCTCGAATCGTTTATATTTCAACCCTTCATAAATGTAACTGAATATTACTTTCATTTTCCTCTTATTTTGTACTCAAGAATTTTTTTAATAGATTACTTTGGATACTTAAGCTGGATTTACATGTATTGGTATGATACCGAATGCGTTAATATACTTCTTTTACCAATATTGAATCTATACTATAATAGAATTGGTATCAGATAACTGTGTGGATACCTCTGCCTTCTCATTGTTTCAGTTTCTATTTTTCTTTTATGTATTTTCTTAACTCCTACAGTTTCTTTTTTTCTTTTCTTTTCTTTTTCGTTTCATTGTTGGGGTCTTTAGGAATTTATAAGTTGTTTATTCTTGCAAAATCTAATGGAAGAAAATTTCTATATTCTTCAACATTGCATAATATTTTCTATCCCGTTATACTCTTCTCGAAAAAATTAAAAATGTAAAGCATGAAATCATCATGTTTCTATATACATGTCTTGGATTTCTGGATTTCACGCACAATCATCTTACTTGAATATGGGAACCTCTATCTGATGGTTATAAAGTGAGTTGATCTTCTTGCATTTCTGACCACTTCTGTTGTCTGTCCAGCTTCTCTCAAGCTCTGGTTCTCTGAAAATTGCTTTGCTAATTGTTTTTCTCTGTACTAATTTAAAAGGTCAATAATCATTTTTGTTATTTGGTTTTGCCCTTGACATGCGTGGCCTCCTTATTTGCAGATGAACCATAGATGCGCTAAGAACAGTGATGTTATTGCATTGGTGAAGCATGCTCTAAGAACTGTGATGGAAAGAAGCATTGACCTTGGCTTTATTTCTTTCTTTTTTACTTGTGAATCATATTTTATGATTTAGGCAAGGTCACTGAAGAACTTGATGTAGTTTTATCTTCTCCTCTTTTTCTGTTGCAACTTTTACAGATATTACTCACCTGTCAAAGCTCTATCTTTAGGTTTTATCATATTTTTTTTCTTCCTTTTTGGTCTTTCTGTTATTTTCTCTCTTATTAGGCTAATTCCCTTGCCGCCATTACTGTGTTACTATTTGACCGTTCAGTTCATCTTGTATGGATTGGAACTTGGTAGTCTTGCTGAGTTTCCTTTGATATTTTGGTTTTCCATAATTTCTGCAACACAATTTTTTCCCCTTCTGTACCTCTTTTGACTCTTTTCATGATATTCACTTAGTTTTGTACTCAAATTGGTGCGACGTGATGATTCCTGTGATGTACATATGGGGATTTTTACTTATTCCTGGGATACATATGGGGATTTTGAGTTTTTGACTTGCTACTTTTATTTCACTTGCTTGAGTATGGAAGGCTTAATGTGGGAAGGAGCATTGAACTTGGCTCTCTCTTTCTTCTTAACTTGTGAATCATTATTTTATTATCCTTTCTTTATATTTTGGTTTTATCATATTTTTCTCTTCATTTTCTTTTTAACTATTGTTTTTTTCCGGACTAGGTTAATGCCCTGTTCTGCACATCTTTGACAATTTTCACGATTTTTACTTGGTGCAACTTGATGATTCCTGTGCTATACATATGGGGATTTCGACTTGCTACTTTTATGTTGCTTCGTTTAGTTTTGCATTTCGTTGTTTGCTAATGGTTTTGTGTTCTTTACAACCTAAGTGCTTTCCTCATTTTGCATAGTTTCCCAAAGTCATTTTAAGCCTTTTAGGCACAACTAGTACTTCTCAGAATAGTTGAAGTTTTTAGTGATCCCATAGATTTACATTTTCTTTTTCTTATGTTTCTGAAGGTGGTTTAGATGTTCAAACTTTTTGAAACTTTTAATATGTTAGTTTCATTCCCATTGAAGTAAACAATTTGTAACAAAGTAATGTATTCATAGGGTCTGCTTAACTTGTTGAGGATTACATCATTTTGAGTTCTATTCAAATATCATCATGGACTTATGATCTGGTGTTCTATGTTTGAATTTTCTGGTAAGCACAACATTGATCTCTGCAGTATCATATCAAGTGTTTTTGCTTTTCCACTGAAATTTGCACCTTTTCCTCTTCAAGCACAGAGTATCGACTTATTGGTATCATATGCAAAGTCACCATTGTTCTGAAACTGTGCAAGTGTAATGAATATGGGGTTTCATCCTTGATCTTGTTGGTGCTGATGTTGCTGCATTGTACTTCATTTTTTTTTGGTGTTCATGAAATAAGCTGAAGAATAAAGTTTCAGCTTGAGAACATGCAGTGTGGAAATTGATCAGCTGGAGGTTGAACTAGGAAGGATCAAACTCTTTAGATGATGCTGTTTTCTTTGTATTTGAATGGTGATATTGCTTTCTTAGTTGACATTCCGTCCTTTCAATGTGCCCTAGTCTCTGAAACATGTAGCAAATGGTTGCTGGGCTGCATCTGCTGGAGTTGTTTTTATAAGACCATGTTGTAAGGGGTTTTTTTGGGTAACTACTCCAAAGCAGTGTAGTAGACAATCTGGGTAAGGGAGAAACCCTAAGAAGAACGAGGAATAGGTTGAGCTTATGGCATTGCAGCTTTTATTAAAGAGTTGGATAGATGGTCAAAGAAATCCTCGAGCAGAAGAATGGGCATGAAAATTTAGACATAAAATTAGAACATATAGGGATGGAGAGGATAAGATTTACCAAGATCCTTCATCTGAATCAGTCCGAGGAGCTTAGAGCAAGTTGGACCCATTGGTCTGAGGATTGAGGGGTTCTAGTGTACCCCTCTACCTAGACCTAGCAAATTGACCTTTGACTCGCCAATTCTACCCTAACCCGACCTGTCAAGTTCTACACTAACTCGACCTCTCTAGTAAACAAGTTAGAGTTAGAGTTGAGCAATCTTGACCCATTATTTAAGAATTTTGTTAGGGTTGACTTTAAAGTTAGAGTTAGAGTTGAGCATTCTTGACCCATTATTCAAGAATCTTGTTATGGTTGACTCGAACCTGTTTCTTTGTAAAATTGGCCCGTTTAATAAACGAGTCAAAATTAGAGTTGAACAATTTTGACTTGTCTATCCGCCTAGGGTTGACCCTAACCCTAAACCTAACCAGTTGTTAAGTCTATCTCTACCCTTTTAACGATCCATGGATGGACAGTACATTGATCAAGCCCTTAGTTTTCACTTTGGTCTCCCACCCCTCTTTCCCTCTTCTAAACCTCAATTAAGGCAACAATCCACTTGCTACCAAATTTGAGGGTTGAGCAGTGAAGGCCGCTGAACTTGCTTCTACAGTTCATAGTGGCTTTCCATAACACTAATAAAAGATAATTGTTGAACTCGAGTCTTAATCGTCTAATGAACGGTAATAAAGAAATTTGTTGCTTCCTTGTTTTAAAGCCAAAGCCAGAATTCTTAATTGAATGTAACTCGATTCAACTTCAAGAAGAAAAAAAAAACACAAATCTTAGCATCCCCCACCTCAACAATTCTTCATGGAATGTTGATAGCTTAGACTTGGACTTTTAAAGTTGATGTATCACATTCAAGGTATCTCTTCTCACCTCCTAATTCTCATTAATTTTCTTTAAGTAGTCATTTATCATATTAATTAAACTAACTAATAAAAATCTCCATCTACTTAAATTCCTCCTAAATTTCTCATTATTAGAAACAAAAAATTTGCAAAGAATCATTTTTGTGTTCCTTCTGACCAAGTTATCTCAGACTTCTCAGTTTTTTAAATTCAAAACCAGTTTCTGGATTTAATATCAAACGGAATTTTGGATTGTATCCTAGTTTCTGAAAACTGTTTTCTGATCGTATTCTAATATTGAGAAGAGTGGTGATATCCCCATTCTTATTTACACTTGGAGATATCCTGAGATATCCCATTTATTTCAAAATACACTAGTCATCCTCTAAATAAGCTAAGGGATATTCTAAACCTTTTATAATAAAATAAGGAATTTTGTGATTTTAGTCCCTATTTTTATAACCCTTATGTTTTTAATCCCTTGGATTAAAAACATTTGTGAATTTAGTCCTTAGTTTTTAAAAAGACAATACTAACCTTTAAAAACATTTTATTCCAAATATATCCCATATCTAAAAATCATTAACGGTCGACTTCATCACTCCGGCGACCGGCGACCTCCACTCCGGCGACCGGCAACCTCCTCTCCGGCGAACGACTCTCCGGCGGCCGGCCGACCTCCGACCGACGACCTTTTCTCCGGCGACCGGCGGCTGTGAACTCCTCACCGGCAGTCCAAATCTGAAATTTTTCAAAAGTGCAAGTTCAGACTTGCAAGTGCAAGTTCAGACTTGCACTTTTTTTCCAGTTTAAAAAAAAAAAAGTGAACAAGGGTATCTTAGGCATTTTTTAAAACTTAGTTTACACATTTTTTAAATTTTTAGGGATTAAAATCATAACACTATAATTTTTTAAGGACTAAAATCATAAAGTTTTAAAAAATAAGGATTAAAATTATAAAAGTATTTTAGTGAGGGATTAAAATCATTGGTCCCCTAAAAAATAAGGACTTTTTTTACATTTTCCGATAAAATAATAATTTTATTAAATATTTAACAAAAAAAAAAACCCTTCATCTTCAACCATGGACGCCACCACTGCCATGGCCACCAAAATCCCGGAAAGAATGAGAGTAGAGAAAGAGAGGAGAGAAGAGAGAGGAGATCTGAGAAATAATTTCAGATCTCCACCTTATGTATGAAAGAGAGATAGAGAGAAAGGGAGAAAGAAAGGAGGGAAAGAGAGGAGAGAAAGAGAGGAGCACAGTTAGTGAAAAGAAAGATAGATAGAGAGAGAGAGTGGAGAGAGAGAGAGGAGATCTGAAAAATATCTCCACGTGATAGAGTGTTAGGAGTTGGAGTTGGTGGTGGTCTTGGTGGGGAAGAAGGTGAAGATGAAGATGGTTGGATGTATTTTGATTGTGGGTGGGGATAAAATAATTTTTTATATTTTATTATAAATGGGGAGGATGCCTCCAACAACAAATCCCATCAAATTTTAGTCAAACTGAAGTTTGACCAACAAATAAAACCCTAGGATATCCCAAGGCCCTGCTTGATAGCATCGGAATCGTTTGCATAGCAGATGTTTCCGGGTTTTTTTTTTAAAAATGGGCACTTGGTATACCACAATAAATTCCACTTATGGGGAACGTTCACAATGGGCCCACAACTCTAAAGCTAAATTTGTTGCAAACGATCCCGGCCATTTTAGTGCAGGGAACTTTCGCAGCGATCGTTAAAGAATAAAGGCATCTCATCTTGACCTTAATAAACCCAGTCAATTCGTCTCCGACCACCTCTTCTCTCTCTACTTTCTCAACTAGGTACCCAAATCAAAATCAGATGATGAGGATTGAATCAGAGATCACTACTACTTCTCTCTCTATTTTCTCAACCAGGTATGAATCATGATCGGACCAAATGATGAGGATTGAATCAGAAATCTAGATGAGGTTCGAATCTCAAAAGTTTTGACTAGATTATGAAGATGGAACATATGAAAGAAGATATGAAAGGAGTGAAGGAAGAAGATGTAGATTCTGTTAATCGTGTTGAAGGGAAAGATAAACCAGTAACAAGATAAGTATCTGGGTGATATTGGAAAAGAGAAAGCTTAAAAAATGTTACGACGCATGCGCATGGGATTTGGTGGCTGTCCCCACCACCCATATGTATGCATATGGGCATGTCTTATGACGTGCCTCTTGAGGGTGCATCTCCCACATGCACCCTCCCTTATATATATATAAGTAGCTTCTCCTTCTCATTTAGACACAGACAATAGAAGAGAGAAAAACTAGTAAAATTTGTACGAAAATAGTTTAAGATATATGAATGTTAAGAGAGATATGTTATGAGCTTTGTACGAATGCAGTTACACAATCAGTGAATAAAGAATACCCTCTTCCCACTTTTCTCGATATATCTTGTGTACCTTGAAATTATAACACGTTATCAGCACGAGTCTCTACCACTCTCCAGATCGAGACCTCGACATTTTGTGATCGACCCAAAGCTTCTGGGCACCTCATAAAATCAGAAAGGTATACTTGTGTTGTCTTATTTTCAATGTCGAATCTAACGAAGCTTGAGTTTGTTGCTTTAGATATCACTGGAAATAATTACCTTTCCTGAGTCCTGGATATAGAACTCCACCTCGCGTCTAAGCAACTCGGAGATACTATCTGGGAAGGAAATCAGCCGACCACAGAGAGTCGTCCTGCTGCTGCCACTATTTTCATTAGGCACCACATCCATGAGGGACTTAAATATGAATATTTGACGGTGAAAGATCCGTTAGTCCTCTGGAATTGTTTAAAGGATCGATTTGGCCACTTGTCGATGGTCACACATCCTGGTGCTTTGAATGATTGGAGGAACCTGCGGTTGCAGGACTTCAAGACAGTAACAGAATATAATTCGGCCTTATTCA